>JAWZYT010000805.1:0-2500 GCA_034508575.1 Petrolisthes manimaculis
ATTCATTTTTCATTTATATATTATTTATTTATTTATTTCAAGTTGACAAGGGTTGGATATCTTACCCTTCACTGTCTCCATTTAATAATTCGGCTCACTTGAAGCACATAACACCTCGTAACTTCACTCAATCATCTCTGGGCCAAAAGTTACTGACAGTCCTATACAGTTCCAAGGTTGAGGTTACGACAAGAAAATATAGTGGGGTTCCGCAACTTTGTACTGTGCTCATGTTACATATTAATCACTTCCTTTACTCTCTCTCTCTCCCTCTCTCTCTCTCTCTCTCTCTACTCATACTTACTCCTTCCTATTGTTACATATTAATCACTTCCATTTCTCTCTCTCTCTCTCTCTCTCTCTCTCTCTCTCTCTCTCTCTCTCTCTCTCTTTACTCAGACTTACTGTTTCCTATTGTTACGCTTATTTACTCCATCCTTACTTTACTTTTTCATACTCTTCCCTTTATTTTATTCACTCACCCCTTCCTTTCTTTACTTTCATAACCTCCTTCCTTTACTTCATTTCCCAATTTCTCTACTCTATTTCACTCCTCCCAATTTCTCTACTCTATTTCACTTCTCCCAATTTCTCTACTCTATTTCACTCCTCCCAATTTCTCTACTCTATTTCACTCCTCCCAATTTCTCTACTCTATTTCACTCCTCCCAATTTCTCTACTCTATTTCACTCCTCCCAATTTCTTACTCATTCTTATCCCCATGTAGTCCTCCCTTTCTTTACTCTCACTCCCTCTTCCTATACTCTACTCCCCTTACATAGGACAGAGGCAGCCTTGTCGTATTCGGGGGTCCAGTGGTGTTTTCTCTTACTACACACACGGCCTTGAGGAGAGAGAGAGAGAGAGGAGAGAGAGAGAGAGAGAGAGAGAGAGAGAGAGAGAGAGAGAGATGAGAGAGAGAGAGAGAGAGAGAGAGAGAGAGAGAGAGAGAGAGAGAGAGAGGTGGTTATGGGAGAAAAGTGAGGGAGGAATGATTGAAGAGAAATTTCGAAGGGAGTTAGACAAATAAAGGTTTGGAGATGTCAATATATTATTATTTTCATTTTCATTTTCTTTGTTTCTACCTCCTCTTCCTCCCCTCCTCCTCCTCCTCTCCCTTCTTCTTCCTCCTCCTCCTCCACCTCCTCCCCCTTTTTGCTCTTCCTCCTCCTACTCCTCTCTCCCCCATCACTCTATAATAATACCCCCCCACGCCCCCCCCCCGTCAGTTAATACCCATTGTACCACACCTATATAGAACCAACTGTTTCCACAATAATAATACTGCCTGCACCAACTTTATTCTCCCTCCCCTCCACAAACACACGGATACCTTCACTTCTCTCTCTATATTGGAAACTGGTGGGGGATTTGGGCAGTGTGTGTGTGTGTGTGTGTGTGTGTGGTGTGTGTGTGTGTGTGTGTGTGTGTGAGTGTGTGTGTGTGTGTGTGTGTGTGTGTGTGTGTGTGTGTGTGTGTGTGTGTGTGTGAGAGAGAGAGAGAGAGAGGGAAGAGAGAGGAGACTGACACCCACCCACTCACCATTTGAACACCGATAGAGGCCCATGCAAGTAATTAAGCCTGACGTTATGAAGCGGTTACGTAATTCGACGAATGAAGGACTGACAGACGTACTAATCAAATACCCAATTAAACCCTCACGTGTGGATATAGACTGAATCATCCTACATCACTATTTGGACACCTCATAATACAACACGTGTCACGAACGGAAGGAGGATGAAACTGATTGATGAGAGAGAGATACCTACAATGTCTAGCTATATAATTTTCTAACTAGTTTCGTCAATATGTATACATGTATCTGGATTGTATTATTATTTAGCACATACAGTACGTTTTTCATTCCCTCAGCTAACCACAACAACAGGATTGAATTCATTCCCTGCCTGTATGTGGTTCCAACGATAAAAATACCTTCACCATTATTTTCTGTTGTTTATAGTTCGTCATTTCTTGTTCACCATCTCTCCTTTGTTGTTTATAGTTCGCCTTCTATCCTCTATTTTGGTTATAGTTCGCCTTTTATCCTCTTTGCTGTTATTTTTTTTTAGTTTTGCCTGTTTATTTAATTTAATCTTTCGTCATTTATCATCTCTCCTCTCTGTTGTTATCTAGTCCTTCAAAGCACAGGTAATACACTGATATCTTGGCTTGACTTAACTTGGCTAGGTTGGATGAGCTGGACTGAATGAGGGTGTAGGAAGAACTTTTATACACACACACCCCTGGCAGTTCTTGGAGTCCTGCCTGTTCATTTGTTCAGCTGGCCCAGGGGGAATACTGAGGCCCTCTTTGTGTTGTGTTGTGTTGTGTGTGTACGTGTGTCTTAATGCGTGTACGAGAGAGTATGTGTGTGTGTGTTAATGCGTTAACGAGTGTGTTTGTGTGTGTGTTAATGAGTGTACGAGTGTGTGTGTGTGTGTGTTAATGCATGTACGAGTGTGTTGTGTGTTAATGTGTGTGTGTGTGGCTGCC
>JAWZYT010000805.1:10000-210000 GCA_034508575.1 Petrolisthes manimaculis
CTTTCAGTAATCGGGATGGATTTTCTTTCAGTTTCGTATCACTTTGGGATTTAATCACAGGTTCCTGAGATGAAGACAAAGTTTCACGTGTTAGGCTTATTTTATTATAACAGTTCCGTAATAAATGTTCCCCCGTATATACACACACACACACAGGTTCCCCCAAATTAAGTAGTATATAGTAAGAGTTTCGTAATTAATGTTCCTCACACACACACAGGTTCCCCAAGATTAAGTAGGAGCCAAATTTCCTAATATAAATGCACCTTCGTACGCACACACACACACACACAGGTTTCTCAATATTAATTCCGTAATTAATGTAGCTTCTCACACCCACCCACCCACAGGTTCCCAAAGATGAGGTCGCCTTCCATGGTGGTGACTGAGTACGACAGGAGTGGTGCTGTGCTTCTGTATCGTTCGTGTAGACATGGCCTCTCTCATTACCTCATGGGTGAGTTTGTTAATTAAGTAAGTTTGGTAGGCAGTCAGTAACACCACATGGTACTACACACAAGCACGCAGTAACATTACACGCACACACAAACACTCAGTTACATTACACGCACACACAAACACGCAGTAACAACACAACACAATACTGTACACGTAAGCACGCAGTAAAACGCACGCAGTAAAACACACACATACATACTTTTTCTATTTACATTCCTGTTTACATACAACATTCGTTCTTAATACACACCTCTATATTCATATTCTTTCGCTATACACACCAATACACTCATGCATCACTCCCTCCACACACACACACACACACACACACACACACACACACACACACACACACACACACACACGCTATAAATACTGATGAGGGAGAATTAAAATGAGTTGCTGAATTACATAAGTGATCAAATCCACCTAACACACAATCAGTAAGCCCCGGAAGCAGTAATAATACTTTTGTCGTTATGTAGTTTGGAACGATTATGCAGTTAATTACTTCACTCCAATTTTTTTTAACGGCACACAACAACACAGTAAGTAAGGCTGTTATGACCCTGTGGCACTAAATAACAGGGAGAGGTTTTTTGAAGTCACACACACACATGAAGTACAGTTCGTAATGGAGTTGTCCTGTAAGGTAATGCATTTTCTCTTTGTCTGGAGTGTCCCCTTCTCCCATTACATCAGCCTCGTGTCTTCCTCATCCTCTCTCTCTACCTCATCCCACCTCACCACACTTTTTCCTGCCCCCTTCCTACCCTTGTATTCCTTCCTGTCTTTGTTTATCTCCCCCTGCCTCTCCCTGCTTCCCTCATCCTCCCTCTGCATTATCTCAGCCCTACCCATTCTCTCCCTGACACTGTTTATCTCCCCTGCCTCTCCCTTCCTCCCCCTGCCTTATCTCCGCCCTTCCCATTCTCTCCCTGCCTTTGTTAATGATTCCTGTCTCTCCCTGCCTGTCTGCCTATCCTTGCCTGTCTCACTCTGCCGGCATATCTCATTCTCTCTCTGAGTTAATGTTTCTCTTACATTCACGCCTGGACGCCCACTCGGCCCTACAGAATATGCCTTTGATAACAGACTTCGTATACACACATTTCCAATCTACCTCTCTCTTCCATCGTGTTTCTCTCACATCCCCATCTGCTTGCCTGCCTGCTTGTCTGTCTGCCTGTAACTATTTTCTCTCGTGCTTCTATCATATTACTATAAATATTATCTCACCTCCCACTTGCATCTTGCTTCTCTTAAATTATCTCTTGTCTGTCTGTGACCCTTGACTGTCTTACTTATATGACATCCTCACACCAGCCTACCTCCGTCTCTAACTGTTTGTATACTCCTATAATCCCTCTGCTTACAGACCCGTTTGTTATCTTCCTCTAACATACACTTCAGCGGATATATACTGCGTTGCCCAAATACACTAAAAAGAAAGGACAAATATAATATCACTGCCTTTAATACATACAGATACAGACAATATGTTATCAATAAATACAGATATTATAATCATACAAACTCGCCCTTATTTAACTCCCTGTTGTGTATCGGTGTGTAGGTCAGCTGCTGCAGATCGCCAAAGACTTCTACAACCTGACCCTCAACGTGGAAGTGATCAAGGAGGAGAGCCAAGACCTCACCTACTGCACCACCTTCAAGTATGTACAGTCTTAGTCTAAAGTCCAATTTCGTGGTGGTCGTTGTCGTCTCTCTCTCTCTCTCTCTCTCTCTCTCTCTCTCTCTCTCTCTCTCTCTCTCTCTCTCTCTCTCTCTCTCTCTCTCTCTCAATGTAATCAAGCATTCATCTTTATATAAGAAACCTATGACTTAATTATCACCTTGTCTTCCCCCAAGTTCCCTCTAACCCTCCCTGACACACATACCTCCCTCCTTCTCCCACTCCATTCATTCCCCTCTTCCCACTCCAACTCGATTAACTTCCTCCCCCTCCCCCTCTTTCACACACACACACAACCTCCCTCCTCTTCCACTCTTTTCATTCCCTTCCTCCCACTCTAATTCGATAATTTCTCTCTCTTTCTCTCTCTCTCTCTCTCTCTCTCTCTCTCTCTCTCTCTCTCTCTCTCTCTCTCTCTCTCTCTCTCTCTCTCTCTCTCTCTCTCTCTCTCTCTCTCTCTCTCTCCTCTTCTTCTTCTTCTTCTTCTTCTTCTTCACCAGTTCGATCCCACTTCCAAAATTAAACTCTTTAAACGGCCATCAAAGTCCTGCTGTTTTCTTCACCTAAAGAGGCAATCACCTTTAGTAAGGACCAATCACCTTCAAAGAGGACGCCAGGAAAATAATGAGAGGCATTGTGAAAACCACCACTTACTACAGAACACCCCCAGTCAACCAAATGAACCTACTAAATGGAATAAAGAAGAACGAGGAACAGTTACCAGATGAATGTAATACAGTAAGTGGAATAATGGAGAACGTGGAAAAGTTAAGATACGAACGTAATAATTGGAATAAAGGAGAACGAGGAATAGTTACCAGATGAACGTAATCATTGGAATAAAGAACGTGGAACAATTACCAGACGAACGTAATAATTGGAATAGAGAACGAGAAACGAAGGAACGAGAGTACTCCTAATCCCACGGTCGAGAGAATACTACATTATAACCAAGCCGTTCATGTTTACAGGATGGATTTCTACAATAAATCAACAACCACCACCAACAACAACACAAGTACTATATTACAACCTACCCATTCATGTTTGTAGGTTGAACTTCTACAATTAACAACCACCACCAACAACACTGCACTATATTATTATAACTCCCTTCTTCAACAATTAATAACCAACAACAATAACAACACTGTACTATACTATAATCCCCTTCCTATTTACAGACTTGACTTTGACAATGCTGGGTTTGTGAAGGAGATGCAGGAACAGTGTGCCTCCTTCCACAGACCATACCTCTCTGACTTCACACTCGGCAAGCTGGTTAGTTTTATATAGCGAGATATTTATTGTTGGACCTGGTGAAAATAAACTTGATTCCCTTCTAATTACTATGATCTTAAAGGGAGAATAGAGTTTTGGTACATTAGTGAAAAGAAAGTTATTCCCTTATGGATAATTAATATGATCTTAAATGGGGTAATAGACTTTTGGTACATTAGTGAAAATAAACCAATTTCCTTCTAATTAGTATGACTTTAAAGGGGTAATACACATTTTGTATATTAGAGTGCCTTGATTCCTCCAAAGTAGGCATGCCAGGAAACAGGACCAGATTAACAAAAACAATGGTGGTATGTTGTTTGGAAAAGTATTGAGGAATCAGTTGTTCTACATTTTCCAACACTGTAATACTGTACCTCCTTATTATGTATTTTCATTTACCGCCCTGGACAGTTATCTCTCGACTAGATTTCATCGTATAAAGTAAAATGTGCTCTGAGTGGTGCTATGGTCAAATTGCAGTTCGAGGAAGGGGAATCTTGTGTCAGTTTCTGTTTAGCATCGACTGTCAGAGTTGTAAGGCAGGTGTATCTGAGTTTGAATGGTGCCACTGTCAGGGTTCTGGCGCTCCATAGCCGTTCGTGTGTAGTGAAGATTATTACAGATGAGGAGTTGATGATCTCATGTGAAAAGAATTCTATAAGATTATTGAGGTAATTGTGGTGAGTATTTACAGCCTCACCACCACTGACTACCTCACTCACCTTTACCTCATAATACATTAAGTTAATGATAATGTTTGGTCTCCATACGTCAGAGGTATATGACCGTAAATCAATAAGTATCAATATATTATTTATGTATCGACTCGGATAATAAAACATATATTAATTTGAAAACATTAATCGTTCATCTACTCTTGGCCAATAATGTTATAATATCTATAGCATAATACAAATTATCTTGTTACTCATCTTTATCAAACTAGGGACAAGAATTTTATATATATAATGCCGGCAAATCTTTTCTTCCCCCTCCTCTTCCATCCTCTCCCTACATCTCCTCCTCCTCCTCCTCCTCCTCCT
This sequence comes from Petrolisthes manimaculis, assembly GCA_034508575.1. Lineage (NCBI taxonomy): Eukaryota > Metazoa > Arthropoda > Malacostraca > Decapoda > Porcellanidae > Petrolisthes > Petrolisthes manimaculis. The sequence goes on from JAWZYT010000805.1 coordinate 14,483, forward strand.
AACAGCAGTCTTCTTCCTACATCTCTTTCTCCTCCTTCTAGTTTATGCTCTTCCCATTTATCTTCCTAACCTTCTGCCTACATCTATTTCTCCCTCTCTTCCTCTTTCCCCTTCCCCTAGTTCAAGTTTTTCCCATTCGTCCTCCTAACCTTCTCCCTATATCTCTTTCTCCTCCTCCTCCTTCTCCTTCACTCAGTTTATGTTTTTCTCATTCGTCTTCCTAATTTTCCCTACATCTCTTTCTCCCTCTTTTCCTATTTCTCCTTCCCCTAGTTTATGTTTTTCCCATTCGTCTTCCTAACCTTTTCCCTATACATCTCTTTCTCCAGTTTATGTTCTTCCCGTTCGTCTTCCTAACCTTTTCCCTATACATCTCTTTCTGCAGTTTATGTTCTTCCCGTTTGGCCTGGTGTTGGACCCTGACCTAAGAGTGAGGCTGGCAGGGGAGAGGATTCTACAGCTACTCGGCAAGGACCTACTGGGCTCGGAGTTCCTGGAGCACTTTACCATACAGAGGCCACACATTCGATTCTCATGGGACGCGGTAAGGAAGGACACACAGGAAGAAGGGATGGGGGTCCTGTGTTGCTGAGTGTCTAAGAAAAAATGTGTGTGTGTGTGAGTGAGTGGTGTGTGTGTGTGTGTGTTCTCAACTAACACTTACCATCTCCTTTTCCAACCCCAACCCACCGTGGACAGATCAAGGTGTTCCAGAGTGTGACATGGGAGGTACAGTCAACCAAGCTGCCTGAGAGGAGTACCAGGAACAACAGTCTCGATACTGTCAGTGAAACGTTAGTACGAGAAATATAAACAATGCTAATAATGTGTGTTTATTCATCATTATGTCCAGGCAACATATAATGCCCCGATTCCCTGCCTGTCTTCTAAGTAACTAATGTGACCCTCCTCCTATCTTATTTATTTTTTTAGTCCATTCATCCGTCCACATCATTTCCCCTCTCCTTCGCATCACTTCCCACCTCCTCCCCTCTCCTTCGCATCACTTCCCACCTCCTCCCCTCTTCTCCCCCTGTCACTTCCCCTTCTCTTTCCCCTTCCCATCACGTCCCATTCCCTTCCCTCCCCTCGTCCTATATTTCCCCTTGTTACTATCTATATATGAATGTCTAAATCTGTATATTTCACTTCAAACATACTAACAGAGGACCATGTTTCCAGACCATTGAGGAGGGGGTCGAGTCAGGCACCTTGGTCCTCACAGCAGTCGTCACTCACTAGTTTCCGTGGACTTCTACTCAAGGGACAAATGTACATCCTCAAGGAGAACAACATCGCTCTCTTCCTCTGTATGCCACTGTAAGTCCTGCCCTCAACCTAATCTAACACAAATTAACCTATCCTAACCCAATATAATTTCACCTTAACCTAACCTTACATACCCCAACTCAATCCAATCTAACCTATCCATATCCAACATAGATTAACTTCAACCTAACCTATCATAACCCAACCCAACTTAATCTAATCTAATCTAACCTAACCTTACTTTACCAAACCTAACCTACCATAACCCAAAATAACCAAACTTAACTAAAACTAAAATATGTGTGTTTTTGTGACAGCCTCAACAACCTGGTGGAGATGAGGGAGACAGGCCTCTTCCTCAATGACCTCGCCATGCATGACCTCAGCCGCGAGATGGTCCTCAAGGGGTGGGATCACTGTTCAAGGTCAGTTGGGGTCACATCAGGTCAGATTATTCTGGTCCAGGGGTCAGGGTTCACATGAGGTCACACAAGGTCAGGTAGTTACATTGAGATCAGGAGTCACAATAGGTCAGGTAGTTACATTGAAGTCGAGGGTGACGCGAGGTCAGGTGATTACATGGGTCACAATAGGTCACACAAGGTCAGCTAGTTATATCCTCATTAGGTTTACCTTTTCGTTTCAATAATAATAAAAAAAAAGTCCCATTCATTAACTTTACACACGGAACCATGAACAAAAAACAAACAAACAGCATTGCCAATTAATGAGAGTTGGTCTAATAAGGTCCATAATGGCATATTCTGGAATATTTTTTCACAGATACTTGGAATTAGCTATGAATATTAAATAGTCTACTTTTGAAGAAATATAATATTTATAACCAAGTTCTAAAACTCATTCGCAATATTAAAAATGTTTAATAATAAGTTACAGAACGATTTTATAATTACGTGGTCAGCTAAACGTATATTAAATGAATGAAACCTAACAGAATATAGATATTATAAACAATAAATATATACGTATCAATAGAAATGAAAATATATCTTTAAAAAGCATAAATTATAGTCACCAAGGGCACCAAAATTATTAAATATTTAAATAAGCAGCATAATGTCGATATATCGCAGGTAAAATATAATTATATATATGTTTGGCCTAAAAATCCGTGACGACAAAATGTTGAAGCCGAACTGCCCGTGCAATTTATGAGTGTGTGTGTGTGTTTATAGTCGTGTCGTTGTTCTGTCTAATAATACATACATACATACATACATACATACATACATACATACAAACATACATACAACTAATCACACTGAAACCTATAGACAATAATTATTACACAAACTGAAGAGGCTGAAATGTCTAACACGATACATACCACCAACCAATATTCTGATCACTGCTATATACAAACAGAAGTGAAATGGAAAGCTTACCCCATGTTTATACCATCAAATCTTCTGACCACAACAACTACTATGGAAACATAAGTTAAATGGCAAGTTACTTACTACCATATGTTCATACCATTAAGTAATATGATCACGAAGACTATACAGACTGATGTGAACGAATGACTAACACGTTAATTACTACATATTTATACCATCAAATATACTGAACACGAATACTGTACGAATTTACTTACCAAATGGTTACACTATTAAATATTCTGATCAAGATTTCTTTACAAAACTGAAGTAGAATGCCACGTAAAATAACACATGATTCCAGTAACAAAAATATTCTGAACACATATACACAAACATATAAGTACTTACCACACACACGTTTACACACACTACTAAATGTTTACACCATCAAATATTGTTATCACAAACACTATACAAACTTATGAGTACGGTACTTAACACACATGCTTTTTTACCACCAAATATTGTTATCACAAACACTATACAAATTTATGAGTACTTACCACACATACGTTTACACCATCAAATATTCTGACCTTCCCTGCTCTACGAGACAGACTGCAGATCCTGTACGAGCAGCAGGAGAAATGTTCCGAGAGACTGGAGGACGCTCATGTACGACGTCAGAAGGCCAAGGCTCGTGGGGATGACCTGCTCTACTCCATGTTGCCCCGTCAGGTGGCCGACAACCTCCGTCAGGGCAAAGGAGCCGAAGCAACCTGTCAAGTATGTATGTGTGTGGTAACCATTTTAGTGAGTGACGGAGGGAGGAAGGAAGGAGGTGATTGATGGTGGAGGTGAGGGAGTTGGTGAGTGAGTGTGGAAGGAAGGGGATGATTGATGGAGTGAGGGAGGGAGGAAAGTGTGTGAGAGGGGCAAGGAGGAAAGGGGTATGAGTGGGGGAGGGATGAAAGGGGTGTGAGTGAGTGAGGGTGTGAGTGAGGGTGTGAGTGAGGGTGTGAGTGAGTGAGTGAGTGAGTGAGTGAGTGAGTGAGTGAGTGAGTGAGTGAGTGAGGGTGTGAGTGAGTGAATGAGGGAGGAAGGGGGTGATCATGGAGGTAGAATATTCTCCTTCCTATTCTGCCTCCATGGGGGTGATTGATGGAGTGTAGAAGGGAGGGAGGTGGAGTGAATGAGAGACTTTCAACCCCGTGCCTGTCCTATTAGCTAAGTTGTGTCTGCTTAAAAAAAAAAAAAAAAAAAAAAAAAAAACAGACACACACACTACACATCCCTATCAATAATTACTCCACATTGGTTCTGCCTCAGTCCTCTTTTCCTTCCCCTGGCAGACATTCAACGAGGTGTCAGTACTGTTTGCCGAGGTGTGTTTGGCTGCTGGGAGCGACACTTTAGGAGCAATGGATCTCATGAAGACTGTCAATGATATCTACAAACTCCTCGACCATGCCACCGACCAGTACTCCGTCTTCAAGGTATAAATACAATGGGTTGATTGATTGATGGATATTAGGCGCCGCAACATCGAGGTCCTATAGCGCCAGAAAAAGGTGATAGAAAGGTGTGACAGCAAGCAGGAAGGAAATAAAATTAAAAAAGGGATAGTTGAAGAACTGAAAGATGGGAACTATTTAGTCTGGTCTCTCACTGGCGACCTTCTTAACACGGGAAGCCCTCTCTCCCCTATATCGGGGCAGAGCAGGGGCCGGAGCCCCCTCTAGTCTAGCTCGCCAAGTCTCACAGACACACAAGCCCCCCCACCTCGGCAAGGCAGTTCCCGTTAGGGGGGAAATACAATGGGAATACACAGGAATATAAAAGAATACAAAATTATTATAATTATTATTCTAATGTTGGGCAACGTGTATATAAACTGGGGTTATATTATATGGAAGTGTGAGGGTTTTATAAGGAAGTGGAAGTTTTTATAGGAAGTGCGTGGGTTGTATAAAGAAGTAGACGGGTTGTATAAAGGAGTGGGCGGGTTTTATAAAGAAGTGGACGGGTTTTATAAAGAAGTGGACGGGTTTTATAAAGAAGACGGGTTTTATAAAGAAGTAGACGGGTTTTATAAAGTGGTGGACGGGATTTATAAAGAAGTGGGCGGGTTTTATAAAGAAGTGGACGGGTTTTATAAAGTGGTGGACGGGTTTTATAAAGTGGTGGACGGGTTTTACAAGGAAATGGGCGTGTTTTATTATTACTTCCTAATTATAGTATTGTGCGTCAACTATACCCCCAGGTGGAGACAGTGGGTGGAGTATACATGGTAGTGGGTGGAGCTCCAGAATACCAACCTGACCATTGTGCTCAAGTCGCTGCCCTCGCACTACACATGTTGAAGGAAGTGGTGGAGGCACATACACACAATCTCAGGATAGGTGGGTACTGTTGTGTGTGTGTGTGTGTCAGATAGATAGATAGATAGATAGATAGATAGATAGATAGATAGAGAGAGAGAGAGAGAGAGAGAGAGAGAGAGAGAGAGAGAGAGAGAGAGAGAAAGAGAGAAAGAGAGAGAAAGAGAGAGATAACCTACCCTAACCTAACCTTCCCTAACTTTACTTAACCTACCCTTCCCCTACCCTAACTTATCGGTCCTTACCTTTAAACCTAACCTTACTTAACCTACCCTTTCTTACCTAACCTTACTTAACCTACCCTTTCTTACCTAACCTAATCTAACCTAACCTTACTTAACCTACTCTAACCAAACCTTACTTAACTAAACCCAGCCCAACCAAATTTTACTTAACCAACCCTACCCTAACCTAATCTTACTTAACCAACACTAACCTAACCTAACCTACCCTAACCTACCCTAACTTAACCAACCCTAACCTAACCTAACCTACCCTAACCTAACCTAACTTAACCAACCCTAACCTAACCTAACCTAACCTACAGGTATACACGTGGGCCCAGTGGCAGCAGGAGTGGTGGGGCTCAAGATGCCTCGGTACTGTCTATTTGGCGACACCGTCAACACTGCCTCCAGGATGCAGACAAATGGAAAGGTAAGTAAGTGGGTGGGTAGGTGAGTTGGTAAGTAAGTGGGTGGGTGGGTGAGTTGGTAAGTAGGTAGGTAGGTGGGTGAGTTGGTAAGTAGGTGGGTGAGTTGGTAGGTAAGTAGGTGGGTGAGTTGGTAGGTAAGTAGGTGGGTGAGTTGGTAGGTAAGTAGGTGGGTGAGTTGGTAGGTAAGTAGGTGGGTGAGTTGGTAGGTAAGTAGGTGGGTGAGTTGGTAGGTAAGTGGGTGGGTGGGTAGGTAAGTGGGTGGGTGGGTAGGTAAGTAAGTGGGTGGGTAGGTAAGTAAGTGGGTGGGTAGGTAAGTAAGTGGGTGGGTAGGTGGATGATTGATTTTATCTAGTTGATTTTTATCAAACACACTCTCTCTTTCTTTCTTTCTCTCTCTCTCTCGTTAACTCCGTCCTTTGTCTCTAATTAAATTAATCTACGAGGACTCACACACACACACACAAACAAACAAACACACTCTCTTTCTCTTCCTCGTCAGTGCTCATTCATTTCTCTGCTGATTTCGCCTTTTCTTGACCCCCTTCGTTAACTCTCTTTTTCTTCCCTTCTTCCTCTCGGTTGTTTTGGTTGTTGGTGAAGGCTGGGAGGATTCAGGTGAGCGAGAGATGTGTCCCTGTGCTGGAGAGGCTCCAGTTCTACACGTCCTTCAGGGGAAAAATGCAGATCAAGGTGAGTGTTGATGAAGCTGCTGTAAAGAAGGGGGTGAGGGGTGGGAGTGGTGAGTGGAGGTATAAGGGGGAGGGAGTGTGTGAGTGGAAGGAAGGGTGGGTGGATGGGAGTGGTGAGTGGAGGTATAAGGGGGAGGGAGTGTGTGAGTGGAAGGAGGGGTGAGTGGGTGGGAGGGGTGAGTGGGTGGGAGTGGTGAGTGGAGGTGTAAGGGGGAGGGAGTGGGTGAGTGGAGGTATAAGGGTGAAATGAGAAAAAAGTGAGGGATTAGTGAGGAAGACATGAGGGAGTGGTGATTTGAATATGATGAAAGGGAGAGGTGAGGGAGATTTGAATATGATGAAAGGAGGTGAGGGAGTTATGAGGGACAGGTGTATGGTGGGTAAGGTAGGGGGAAGAAGTATACATAGTGAATGATGATGGAGAAGAAAAAATATTTGTGTGTGTGTATTTTTACCATTATTGACCTCCCCACGCAGGGTAAAGGCGAGATGAACACATACTGGCTAGAAAGCAGGGACCCATCAGCTCCCAGCCTCGCCACACCTAAACCCTCCATCAACACCAACACAACCACCACCACCATCACCACACCAGACAACAACGACCACCACGACGACGACGATGACAACCACGACGACGACGACGACGCAACCCAACCCAACGGAGACACAGATGGACCTGAACACGCGGTTGATGCTGTGGTTGTTGAATGTCCCGTGGTACAGACGATTGATAGAAACAGACTCTCTCCTGTATAATGAATGATTGAGGGTTGGTTTGTTTGTTTGGTTTGTGGTGGCACTAATGGTATTTATTCTGTTCATTCTATTTCATTTTTTTTCTTTTTCTGTCCTGGCGAATATTCTAATGCGCCGATTCTCTTCAAAGTGATGTGAGTTATAGATATAAATTTTGCATACAGTACATTGCAGTGTTTATAAGTTTTAACAAAAAGAAGAATATTGAAGGAAAAGAAGACAGTGTTTACAAGTTGCAGAAAGAATAGTACCTCAGTTGTCTGTGTATATTTTACGTATAGTTTGTCATGGATTGCATTAACGCATACCGAAGAAGCCAAAGAATGAAATGAAGAAACCCCACCGTATACATTTGCGTCATGTAACAAAAATAAAAATAAACACCGTAAATAAAGAATAAATATATAAATACAAAGTTGGAGTAGTATATGTTTTCTACGTCCGTCATCCTTCGTTCTCCGGTCAACACCAACAACAACAACAACAACAACAAGCCAGGTCCCCTTTAACTCTCTCTCTAAACGAGCTGGAGGAAAGTGAAAGGAAGAAGTGAAGTGGAAAAAAAGATACAAATAAAAAATATAGATACTGTGATATTGTCGACTGGAGTTGTCAAATGAAAGGAGTAACTGAAGTGGAATAAAAGGAGGAGGAGAAAAATAAAGATGAGGATGAGGTGAAAAGCGAAAAGGAGAGGTGGGAGGAGGATGAAGGAAAGGAGGATGATGATGAAGGGAAGGAAAAGGAGGAAGAAGGGTAGGAAAAGGATGAAGAAGGGAAGGAAGAGGAGGAAGAAGAGAAGGATAATAAGGAGGAAAAACGAAAAGGAGAAGAGGGAGGATGAAGGGAAGGAAAATGAGGAAGAATAGAAGGAAAAGGAGGAAGATAAAGAAAATAAGGAGGAAGATAAGATAGATAAAGATAAGGATTACGAGGATATAATCTACTAGTGACAGGGAGGTTGTCTAGAGAAGATATTTTAGAGGATTCAGTAGCCCTAAGGGGGGGTGGGAGTAGGGGACAGACTTGGGGGGTTTTGGAGGGTGCGGGAGTAGGGAGACAGGTTTGGGGGGGGTTAGGGGGGGTGCGGGAATAGGGGACAAGCTTTCTACCCCTTCACCCTCACCCACCCCAAGCCTGTCCCCCTACTCCCGCACCCCCAACCCCGAACCTGTTCCCCAATTCCCACACCCCCTTAAGAAGGAATCAATAGGTGCCTCAATGCACTGACAATACAATACCTCACCAACTTAGTAAATGTCAAGTCTCATAGCATAGAAGCAGAGAGAGTATATATTTAATGGAAATATTTGTAGGCAGTGTTACATGATTAGGAAACAATAAAAAAAAAAGTTTATGTATGGTTATTGTTATTATAACCTGTAGGTGCTAATATATGTATGTGTGTGTGTGTGTATACAGTAAAGGGGAGTGTGTATATATGTGTATGCATGTAATGTAGGTATGTATATTCGACTGTTTATGTATTAATGTGCACATAATATGTATGTAAATAATATAATACTATACGCTTGTGTGTACTATGTTCTTAGAGCTGAATGTATGTATGTATGTTCACTGACTGTCCGTCCATCAACAACAAGACACTTTGTCATCAAAAAGCCTTTGTATATAAATGAGAACTTTCCGGAGAAGAGTGGCTTATAAACCAATCTGACTCGAACGCCTAACGATCAGCCTAATTCTAACATGATGCTGAGAACAAGAGGGTCACAAGAGCCAAATAAAAAGTCAGCAGCTGGTTGAATGATAAGCCATTCTTATTCGGATATATAACATAATAATAATCGCCTCTACTGCTACTACTACTACTACTACTACTACTATCAGGGGTTGCATAGTGCTGTTAGATCAGGAGCATGATTCCTCCAAAAAAATCAAGCAACTGACCACCATTATTTTAGTAATTCTGGTCCTGTTTCTTAGCATACTTTGGAGGAATCAAGGCACTCCAATATACCAAAAGTGTATTTATCCCTTTAATGCCACATGATAATAATAATACCATAATATTAATCATTGGTTCTTACACAAGTATATATAAATAATGTAGGGCACGAGTTTGTTTATTTGTTGCACGGTGCTTAATTAAAGACCCACGTGATGTAGTCAGGAAATTGAAGGTTAGCGAGTCCTTCAAACATTGCCACGAAACACAACCTACAATGAAGGAACTTGTTTCGTGGCACAGTCAGGAGGAACCAGAAGTCATCAAGTCTCATACACGATCACAGGGACCCTAAATTAAGGTCCCAGTGATCGTGTATGATAGTTGGAGGCTTCCGATTCCTTCTGACACAGCCACGAAAACAAGAAGTAAATGTTGGTGGTGTTTCGTGGCAGTGTTTAAAGGACTCTCTAACCTCCAATGTTCTGACTACAACAACAACAACACCAGCAATAACAACAACGACAACAACATAATACACACACGACTTGCCTGACTGAGACCACCAAGCACACGTGTTTACTGATAGACAATAGAGGGTGAAAACTCTTGTGTGAGATTGTATTGGACTCCTTATATTCCCACTCTTATATTTTACACGAGTCTATCTATAGTGAAGACATGAGTGTATTACTGATGATGATAATATAGGCAGGATGCGAGGGGAAAGAGGTGGGGTGAAACTTTTGTGTGGCATTGTACTGGATTTCTTATATATCCACCCTTATATCTGCACAGTTACTAATACTAGACAATAGGAAGGGACTGGTGGGTGCAAACTTTTGTGTGAGACTGTATTTGATTCCTTATATTCCCACCCTTATATTGACATAGTCTATAGTTAGTAATAATAAGCGGTAGGAATGAAGGAGGGAGGTGTAATCTTGTGTGTGAGACTGTATTAGACTATTTATATTCCCACCTTCATATTTACACACTTTATAGTTAGAAATAATTAGCAGGAATGAAATAAGTAGGAATTATATGGAGTGGCTTAAAAACTTTTGTGTGAGACTGTATTGGACACCTTATATTCCCATCCTGATATTTACACAGTCTATAGTTACTTATAATAAGCAATATGAATGAAATGGAAGGGTGTAAACTATTTTTGTATGACTGTATTGTATTTCTCCCCTCCAATTACGACAAATGACTCGCCATATCAAGAATGTATCCCTGTCACTTTATCTTCTTCTGGCTCTGTCGTCAATAGCATATGTTGGCTAAGGAGAGGGAATGGGAGGAGTGGAATGAGAGAGGGGGGGAAGGAAAGGGGACAGGGGGAGGGGAGTGGAGGAGAGATAGAGAGATGGGGAGGAGATGAGATAGGGGGGGAAAGGAACAGAGATGGGACGGATGGAGTATAGGGAAGGGGCGAGAGTAGAAGTGGAGGAGAGGGGACAATGGGAGGGAAGGGGAGTGATGAGGGAGACAGGTGAAGGGGAAGAGATAGGACGGGGAAGGGAATGGTAAGGGGAGAGAGAAGGGGAATTGACGGTGGGAGAAGAGGGAAGGGGAGGGGATGTGATGGGGACGGAGGGAGGGGAAGGCTAAAGTGACAATGCAGGGTTATATTTGCGAGATTTTTAATGAATAGAAACTGTGGTTGTTCTTTCCAAATATGATTAAATAGTAGAATGTTATGATGTTGAAGCCGGGGTCTGTTTTATTGTTTTGACAGGATTATAATAGAATATGTGAATGTTGTGTCCAAATATGAATAATCAAATGCCAAGCTGAAACCTTTCCATATTTTTACGTTCACTGTGGAAGGTCAGCGGGTTCCCAGTAGTCGGTCAGTCAGTTCAGAGTGGTTGAAGTCAGTCAGTCAGTCAGTTCGGAGTGGTCGAGGTCAGTCAGTCAGTTCAGAATGACAAGCCTGAGCATTTTAAGTGAATCGTTTACTTTTGTTATATTAGAGCAACTTGATTCCTCCTAAGTATATATGCCAGGAAACATGTTGGACAAGAATAATAAAAATAATGGTTGGTGTTCTGTTGTTGCTTGAAATAGTTTGAAGGAATCAATTGCTCCGGATTTACCAACAACACTGTACTACCCCCTCACTCACTAGTCAACCTCTTGTGTACAGTCACTACCAAAAGTCCATGCACCATTATAGATAAGGGTTAGAATCACAGGAGTATAGGAATTTTAATTAAGGAGAATTTAACTTTTTTGTTGGTAATTTGGAAGGCTACTGATTCCTCCTAACTATACCGAAAAACAGACCCCCCCCCCCGCAATGGTACTAATTGTGAATCTGTTGTTTCTTGGTGTAGTTTGGAGGAATCAGAGACCTTCCAATTCACACACACACAAAAAAAAAACTCCCCTTAATTAAATGAGACTGTACAAACTTTTTAAACAAATATAGGCTATTAATCCATTCTTCATTCATGCAGTCAGTGTGGCAAAAAACAATATATATATATCACAGGCACAATTAGCAACACAAAAATAAAAAAAGACGTATATTTGTAAACATTTTAGGAAGAATGAGAAAGCTTGTTTATTTACAGTCCTGCAGAAACAGTCGAGTATTTCAAAATAGATGTGTAAGAAAAATTGTATATATTGTATTATTTCTCCCAAAACCTATATTATACACTCAAGTAAGTCCTGATCACACAGTTTAATTAAGAGGAAAGTCAGGAGTAACTGATTCCTCCAAAGTATGCCCATGCAGGAGACAGGACCAGATTAACAATGATAATGGTGTGGCCTGTTGTTGCATGGAATGGTTTGGAGTCACTTGCTTCAGATCTACCCACACTGTAATAATATTCCCCTTCATACACTGTTTGCAAAATAAAAAGTGAAATAAAGTGTAAACAAATAGATATGGTAAACAAATTACATACAAATACACACAAAAGAGAGAGAGAGAGAGAGAGAGAGGTATATGCAGTCCAAATCGACCTCACTAACTCAAAGTTATTCATTCTTTCTCTGTATTGTTAACAGAAGCAGATCTATTCTCTATTGTCGATTGTGTGTGTGTGTGTGTGTGTGTGTCATCATATAAATAATCCTCTTCATTGTCAGGGTAAGGAAGCAGTATTGACAAAGAGGATGAGTAATGGAGAACACACGTGAAAAGGAAGGAAGGAAGGAGAAAGAGGAGGGGGAAGGAAGGAGAAAGAGGAGGGGGAAGGAAGGAGAAAGAGGAGGGGGAAGGAAGGAGAAAGAGGAGGGGGAAGGAAGGAAGGAAGGAAGGAAGGAGGAAGAAGGAAGGAAGGAGGAAGAAGGAAGGAAGGAGGAAGAAGGATGGAAGGAGGAAGAAGGATGGAATGAGGAAGGATGAATGAATGAATAAATGAAGGAAGGAAGGAATGAAGGGAGGAGGAGTAGGAGGAGGAGGGAGGAGGAAGGAAGATGATGATGTTGATAAACTCAGATATTCACACCAACACCATTGTTTATTTTCATTTTTCATGTAGTTATTAAATACACGACTTCGTTTATTTACCATCAATATCTATTTATGTAACCTAACTGAATGGCCCTAAGCAGCATCATTACTCCGAGTGGTGGAATGACTTATACTAAAGGTAAATAAATAAACTTGTACTGTAAAAAAGAAAAGAAAACTTGAAACATAAATAAAGCCTCTTGTCACTACCAACACTGACTTGGTGCTTCTACACGCTGTCACTATCATTCATCCTGACTGACTACTTGAGGTATATAAATAACGATTCACTGTCTTCTCCTTACCGTCCATGTTCTGGTGGTGGTGGTGGTGGTGGTGGTGGTGGTAATCGTTATGCTGGAGTGCTACTGGTGATTCCTCCCAGCTATGCTACTAAACCCAGAGAAAATATATAGAGAAGTGTCCCAAAAATTATAATGTAGATGGCAAGATGTGCGAGGGTAGAAATAACAAAAGTGAGAGGTCATAACACACACACACACACACACACACACACACACACACACACACACACACACACACACACACACACACACACACACACACACACACACACACACACACATACTGTAGGTGTGAGGGTGAGAGGGGATAGAAATATATACACAGTGAGAGAGGTTCCAAAATAGTTACGAGAGGTGCATGTGAGAGAACAGAAATGATAAGTGTGAAATAAAAAATAAAATAAAATAACAACTGTGAGACATAAACCAAACCCCATGCACATGCTGTAGGTGTGATGGTGTGTGAAAGTCTTGCCTCCATGGCCTGGGTATGGTGAATAAATCAATGTTATTCCCCCTCGGTTCATTATTTACAGAGTCATAATTATCATCATATGTCACTTCAAATGGCCTCCTCCCTGCATGTGTATGTGTGTGTGTGTGTGTGTGTGTATGTGTGTGTGTGTGTGTGTGTGTGTGTGTGTGTGTGTGTGTGTGTGTGTGTGTGTGTGTGTGTGTATGTGTGTGTGTGTGTGTGTGTGTGTGTGTGTGTGTGTGTGTGTATGTGTGTGTGTGTGTGTGTGTGTGTGTGTGTGTGTGTGTGTGTGTGTGTGTGTGTGTGTATGTGTGTATGTGTGTGTGTGTGTGTGTGTGTGTGTGTGTGTGTGTGTGTGTGTGTGTGTGTGGTTGATTGGAATGGTTGTGTGGTTGATAGGAATGGTTGTGTGGTTGATTGGAATGGTTGTGGTTGATTGGAATGGCTGTGTGGTTGATTGGAATGGTTGTGTGGTTGATTGGAATGGTTGTGTGGTTGATTGGAATGGTTGTGTGGTTGATAGGAATGGTTGTGTGGTTGATTGGAATGGTTGTGGTTGATTGGAATGGTTGTGTGGTTGATTGGAATGGTTGTGTGTTTGATTGGAATGGTTGTGTGGTTGATTGGAATGGTTGTGTGGTTGATTGGAATGGGTGTGTGGTTGATTGGAATGGTTGTGTGTTTGATTGGAATGGTTGTGTGGTTGATTGGAATGGTTGTGTGGTTGATTGGAATGGGTGTGTGGTTGATTGGAATGGGTGTGTGGTTGATTGGAATGGGTGTGTGGTTGATTGGAATGGTTGTGTGGTTGATTGGAATGAGTGTGTGTAGAGCTGCAATATTCAAGAATAACCCTCCTCTCATCAGACTATATTAAGGGGGATTGTAAAATTTTGGTACCGGTACATTGAATCACCTTAATATCTCCTACGGTAACTATGAAACCAGAAAACAGACTCCCTCAATGGTACTAATAAGGAAATCGGTTTAGTGGCATAGTTTGGAGGAATCAGAGACCTTACAATAATTCACCTACTGTACATAAGAATCTTCTCCCCTTAAATCTATCAAGCATATCGAACGAAAAGTCCCTTATTTTCGATGTTGTTCATAATTTTCTTAGGTGAGGGAGAGCATTTTTTCCCCACAGGGCTCACTTGCATAGAGAAGAAAAAGTTGAGCGATTTTTTTTTTTTTTTTTTGTAATTGTTCCTCAGTTTTGGTAAAATACGTGAGGAACTATGAAAAGTTATTGAAGGAGGTTAGGTTGACCTGCTAAGTGCTTGTTCTACAATGGAAGGAAGGAAGGAAGGAAGGAGGAAAGGAAAAAATGAAGGAAGGAAAAAATGAAGGAAGGAAAGAATGAAGGAAGGAAGAATGAGGGGATGGAAGGAAAGGAAGGAAGAATGGGGGGATGGAAGGAAAGGAAGGAAGAATGAGGGGATGGAAGGAAAGGAAGGAAGAATGAGGGGATGGAAGGAAAGGAAGGAAGAATGAGGGGATGGAAGGAAAGGAAGGAAGAATGAGGGGATGGAAGGAAAGGAAGGAAGAATGGGGGAATGGAAAAAAAGGAGACTGAAAGGATGGAAGAATGGGAGGAGGAGAAACTGAAAGAAGGACGGAATGAAGGATATGAAGGACGGAATGAAGGATATGAAGGACGGAAGGGAGAGAAGGTGAGGGAGGAAGGGAGGGAGGGAGGAAGGAGGGAGGGAGAGAGTGAGGAGGGAGGGAGGGAGGTATAGCAGCAATTGTTGGGAGGAGAAAGACGTGGTGGATAAGACAGTGCATTTAGTATCTTGCTAGGACAGTGTCAGTGACGGTGTGAGGGCGTTCATTACTGTACACACACACACATACACACATACACGGAACTAGACTACCTGCACCAGTGTATATACGGTAATTATTTATAACAAGGATGGGAATGCCTATAATCAACAACACCGTTTACACAATAGTATTCGTGTTATACTGTGTTCTGGGGTACGTGAATCCAGAGCCAGGTGTGATCTACTCAACACAACACTACCGGGATACAACAAGACCACTTCAATACAGTCATCAGGTCCCACTCCAGACACACACAGCTAGGTTCCTGATGGGTGTTGATGCTGGTAATCGTAAACCAAGGGCAGTACTCAAGAGACGTCAAGAGTCCCTTACCACCCTCAGGTTATTATCCAGGGGCGCCCCAAAGGATACCATGCAGCTGCTGGGGTTGAGGAGACAAGAAGCTGGACAGGGATTGGTGAAAACGACGATGGAGGAAGGAGAAAGAAGACTGGGAATGAAGAAGATGACGGTGAAGGAAAGAGAGGCAGGACAGAGATGGCCTACAAAAGCGAGGGTAAACCTGTTGGAGGGACTGGTACAAGAGGTGGCCAGGTTCCTACGAGTGTCGGTGCTACTCGTACTCACTCCTCCACAAGATAGAGGTAAGGTACTGTACGGGGTGTGTAGTTGCTCATAATACTGCTTTAACAACCATAATTATTTCTAGAAGACGTACCAATCCCAAATGATACTATAATGGTACAGTTGCTGACAATATATATATATATATACCGCTCTACCTAACCGAAATGAAGCTAAACACTATGCCAAGATATTTTCATGTCTTTCTCCAATCCATCCCCACATCGTGTATTCTTAAAATGTGTATCTCGAATGCATCCTACAAGCTATGCCACGAAACAGGCTCATTCATCGTAGGTGCTACTTTGTGCTAGAGTTTGGAGGAATCATTTACTTCAAATTTACCTCAAAATTGCCTCAAAACGTTGATATGATGGTAAACAAACACCGTGATATTTACGCCTCCACACTACCTGTTTTCAGAATATCTTTTGAGCCTTGCTGTAGATATCGTATTTTTTCCTTCTATTCATGTATAATTTATGCCATAAAATTACTCTCTCTCTCTGTTACCCTGTCCCTTAATCGCACCTGAATAGATTAACACGATCTTAACGGACAATGCACGTGAAAAGGTAATGGTCCACGCATGCGCAGTGAGGACATACAAAGAATTATTAAAACCGACTCACAATTACGGTCGTTTTTGAAAATGAGTTGGTGATGATTGGCCTTCCCCTCCTCCCCAACCCTCCTTTGTCTATGCAGGAAGTAAGGGAATGTTTCTAGTGAACATAAGGGACTGCCACAGCAAGAGTTAATTCATGTTGTCAACTCTTTGATGTGGCAGGAAAGTCAGAGCGAATATGTGTATATAAATATTTTTGTTACCCACTAGTGATGTTATATTCCTCAATAATAATAATAATAATAATAATAATAATAATAATAATAATAATAATAATAATAATAATAATAATAATAATAATAATAATAATAATAATAATATAAAAAAAATACAAATGTAATAGTACTACTAATAAAAAAAATACAAATATAATAATAATAATAATAATAATAAGTCTATATACAATGGTAATCCAGTGTTTGTTGCAGATGTGTGTGTGAAGGCAGCGAGGCGAGGGTACCACAGGAGTCTAGCAGTTACCTGTCGACTATTCAACCTACCTACCCATAACAACAACAACAATACCAATAACAACCACGACAATAACACTTACACAGCCATATTCTCTGCCAACAATACCAACAACACAGACCTCTTCTCTCCCTCTTCCACCACCACCACCACCAACAACAAAACTAACATAGCTATCTTCTCTGCTAACACCTCAAAAACCACTAACAACAACAACCACAACCACTACAACTACAACATTAATTCCTCCATCTTCACTGTAGCCACCACGACCATTATCAACAAATCTAAAGCAGTTCTCCTCCTCACGGGGCATCAGGTACAGTATACTTTTGGTACATTAGAGCACCTTCATTCCTCCAAAGTATGCCTGGAAACAGGACCAGATATATATACAAATAATGGTGGCCTGTTGCCTGAAATAGTTTGGAGGTATCATTTGCTCCGAATTTACCAACCCTGTATTACCCCCTTCATCAATATACCTTGTATTTATATCCTGGTGAAAATGTAATGATTCCATTCCATAAGTAGTATGACCTACACGTTTATAAATGGTAGATAAGTAAATTTACGGTCAGTGGTATCTACATTCCACCATTTTCTTAATAATAAACTAGCTTATTAGGCTGGAGATATGAGTTACATTTTAATATTATAAAACAACGAATGCTAACAACATTACCTCCCCACCATAAACTAAAACCAAGGAAAGTGGAGATAGAGTAGGCGAGGCCGTGGTTGAGGTGTGGAGACAATGGGAGATACATGGAAGGGGCCACAAAACACCACCACATGTACTCGTGTTCCTTCCCTCTAGTACCGTCACCAGCATACACCTCCCTTCGTCAGCACCTCGTCTCAACTTCTGTCTACTCCAGCCCAGGGTAAGTCTCTTCTTTCAGTCAATCAACAAGACTTTCGATATACTGTATATTTCTTTAGGCTCGTAACTGTTGGGGCGGTATGCAAGAACGTCCGTGGTGTTGACGATAGCGTGGTATCGGTACCATGGCTCTGTTGTTTGTCTATGGAATCGTATTACCGGTACCACGCCATCGTATACACCATAAATTTTATTGAATATGGCTTTACATTTCCTCCAAACAAACAACCTCACACATTCTCAGGACGACATGGTGGAATTCAAGGAAGTGTTTACCTTCGGAGAGGCACAGACGGTGGCGGCGGAGGAGGTGGTGTGGACGTGGAGGGTGAACGACAAAACAACAACAACAACAACAACGACGATGACGACACCCTACCGCGGGGACGTACTCGCTCCTCGGGACTTTATGGGTAATGTGGTCAGGATGGCTATCTCTGAGGTAAGGAGCCCTTGATTCTTCTACTTCTCTGTGTAATAATGATCCTTGATACACGTCCTGTACACATACTGTACATTTCGCATACATTCCAGTGTTTTAAAGTTGCAAATACAGAGCCTAACCTGTCCAACCAATACGATACCTTCCTCGACACACACACATTATCCACCAGTAAAAAAAAACTTACTATATAATATATCATGCCGCGTTGTGTTGTGTTGTGTGTAGACTTCTCCTTACGTGATGATGGGGAAGGATGCCAGGGGCCGCCTCCACCCGACTGGCTACATTATTGACCTCATCCATCTACTCCAACAACAGCTTAACTTTACGTGAGTAGGCCTACCCCAGCTACGTGAGAACCCCATCACATCAAATGCAAGATGTCTGGGCATCTCGGACGTAAATGAACATGAATTTGGACCATATTTTTTTCTCATTAAATTAAGCGAGCTTTTAACCTTACTCTTCAATACAACAACCATTCTACATCCGTCTCCTACAATTACTTTAACTCAGTTCTCCGCCTTTTAACATTCTGATTCTGTTAACTTTCCGATATCATGAGTAATGTTAATCATACACTGAGTTAGTCTAGTTACCACCAAAGTTCATTCAAATATACTGCAATTGTTTACATATATTTACTTTTATTAATTTTCCACCATATATCAAATAACTTCAATTTATTAACGGCAACGTTCCCCAGAGTGTTGGGGCTTGTACTAAAGGTAAATAAAGAACTTAAAAAAATAAAAGTTCAGAGGAATCCACATCCCTCCAATTTACCCACCACAACACATCACACCTCATAAGTACGTATCTATATTTTGTTGCCTACCACCGTCTATTTCCAGGGTTGAATGGGTGGAGACTGAGGACGGAGAGTACGGTGTGCCCACAGACTCTGGTCAGTGGACGGGTATGGTGGGGGATCTACAGAAGGACGTGAGTCTAACTTCTTTATATATGTGACTGTATTTGAGGTGTCTGTTTATTTCTATGCAATTACAATAAAATGGTATTATCATCAATAGTGTATGGTCCTCTTTAGTGCCTCAGTAACAATATCGATACCTACTTCTCTACTCTTTCGTATCCTCGTCTCCCTCTTCATCCTCCTTCTCCTCCTCCTTTTCCACGTCTTCCTCTTCATCCTCCTACTCCTTTTTCTCGTACTTATCCTCCTCCTCATTTTACTTAATAATCATACCTGTACCTACTTCTTTACTTTTCCGTATCCTCGTCTCTCTCTTCATCATCATCATCCTGCTCCTCTTCCTTTTCCTCCTTTTCAAAGTCTTCCTCTTCCTCCTCCTACTGCTTTTTCTCGTACTCATCCTCTTCCTCTTCCTCCTGTTATGTGCCTTACAGAGAGCAGACGTGGCCCTTGGTTCCTTCAGCTACACCCTCATGCGTTCCTCCGTCATCGACTTCTCCCCAGCCATTGACTACAGCAGCCTCCGAGTGCTCATTTTCACCCAGGGAGAGAACCAACTCCCAGACTGGTCCACCTACCTACATATTTTCCACTGGTATGGTCGGCTTTCACTCCGTATCAAGTAGTCCAGTGCCTTCTTGCTTGACAAAAACCCTTCACACCTTCACTGACCTACATACATATTTTCCACTGGTATGGCCGCCTTTCATTCTGAATTTTATAGTCGTGTTTTATTATTGGATAAAACCATAAACATCTTTCACTTGTACGGACGTCTCTCTTTCTGTATGTAGTAATATTTCAATATATGATAAATCCAGTCCTAGCAAATTTGTAGTTATAATATAATTTATACTCATTCACTTTAAACGAGCTGGTGAGCCATTCACTCTTTGGGATGTTTCCTATTTCAACATTGTCATAGGTTTTCTCATTACAACACAAACTACAATATCTTCAGCTACAACAGATATAGTTAAATATATAAAAAGTTCTTACCTCCTTAAACTTTCACTGCTCGGTTTCCCATTTCCTTGTCCAGTCTCGCCTCTTCCTGCAACAGATATATTCCTCATTAACACACACGTTCCAGAGAGTACATTATGTAGGATAGGTACACTATGGGTTGGTCAAAATATCTGTCCTGATCCGAGGCACAATATGAATCTCTACCAATTAACAGCGGGTAGAAGGACGGCGTTTCGGGAGGAGGAGGTTGCAAGGTTGGTAAATATTCATGTTATGTCTTTGATCACAACAAAGGCTTTATCAAATTATACATAGATACAGGATTCGGAGAGAGGTTTTACATTTTTAACACAACCTTTTGTATTTCTCTCCAGTGTTCCTCCTTTCCTTCCATTTCCTTCGTGCTTGCTATCCTTCCTCTCTATCGTCTTCTGCCTCGTCCTACACGGTTTTTCAGGCCTAGTGCAGTCTTTCATCATCCTCAAATCAATCCCCCCCCCTCCATCTTCCCTCTCTGTGCAGGAAGGTGTGGGGCGTGCTGTGTGGGTTGTGGGTGGTGATGAGTGCAGGCGTGGTGATAGTGGCACGCCCTCTCCACAATACTACACTCTACAATTACCTCTTCTCCTTCATCGGCGCATTTGCTCAACAAGGTCAGAGGATAAGGATTTATTTATTTATTATGTTAACTGTTTGGTGTTAATCCCATTCGTCTACGAGGTCTGGAGATGTACAGTACACAGTCTTAATTCTACAAGAAGCGGATCACATATGTATGAAGAATCTCAACCCCGTTCCCATTTATCTATCCCAACTGCAACACGGCGCAATATATATAAAGAAGAGGGAAGAAAAAAAAATCCCAACTGCACATCTTCAATCAATCAAAAGTGCACATCCCCAATCAATCAAACAACCCCCAAAGAACATACAGAAATACATGCATCTAACCCAACTGCACATCTTATATCAATAAAAATCTGTACATCCCTAATAAAAATCAATCAATCCATCAACCCCCAATATACATCTATCTATATATCTCACCAAATCCCCCCCCCCCCCCAGGTTCTGAAGTAGCGCCTCAATGTTTCCGTGGTCGGCTGGTGTTTCTCTCCCTGTGGGCCGGGTCTGTGCTCGTCTACACCTCATACACTGCCCGCCTCACCTCTCAACTGGCTGTGGTCAATGTATACCCTCCCTTCACCACGTTGGAAGAAGCACTCACCTCAGCCAACTACAGGATCGCGGTAGATTCTGGCACTTCTTATATTACAACAATGAAGGTATACAGTGGGGCTGGCTTTTTCTACATTACGTATATGAATGTATAGTGGGGTTGGCACTTCCTATATGAAGGTATACAGGAGGGGGTATGCGACATGAGACCCCCATATCTATAGCCTACCACCACCAGAGTTCAAAAGATCCCTTTATTTACCCCTATAGAATTCTCAACACTTTCATATTCCCCAACAGAGTTCTCGTGACCGTGGGCTGGTGCTTCTCTACTCACTGCTGCAGGCCAACCCTTCCCTCATGGTCAAGAATGAAGAAGAGGGACTTAACCTGCTCCATGACACCAAGGTCAGTTAGGTCACGTTAATTGCCTATGTTTCTGTCAGTTTCCTTAATTCATTTAATCATACATGTACAGTCACGAGCCATAGTATGCGTCCATGCAATTCTGCTTCGAATAGCCTGATGGAGTAGTAAACGAGCAAGTACGAGACATGATGATGGTGGTAACTGGTTCGTTAGATTATTCGAAACATTAACTAGACCTGGTTGGATACTCTTATGGCACCAATATTTTTTCTATATTTTGAACAAATATACAAAAAAAAATCTGTCCTTCTGGGGAATCCTACTTTCCCTTCTCTCACCGACCCTATGCAGCACAAGAGCGGGTACCTGCAGCTTCAGACTATCCTCAACTACAAGCTTCATGGCAACTGTTCCTACAAGTGGGTGGGGCAGGAGTACATAGCTGAGTACCTCTACCTCGCCTACAGGAAGGACCTTCAATATGCCAACGTCCTCTCTGCCTAGTAAGTGTTGGATAATTATATGCGGGATGAGGTTCAGTTTGGATGAGCTATTGATTATACAAATTAAGTGTTCAGTATTATCTCTCTCTCTCTCTCTGTGTGTGCGTGTGTGCGTGTGCGTGTGTGTGTGTGTGATAATGATGTTTTTATGGTTTTTTCTTCCTCTTCCCAGCATCATGAAGGCCACAGCCTCTGGCATTCTGGCCAAGATACGAGGTAGGTGGATTAACGAGGACACGTCTACTCGAAGCTGCTCCACCACCACCTCAGACTTCAGCTACCTGGGCCTCAACAAGACCTTCTCCGCCTTCGTGCTCCTGGGGATTGGTGGAGTGTTGAGCGTGACCTTCCTTCTGGTTGAGATCTGCGTAGGGCGTCTCCATCTAATGGACCAAAGGACACGACGGAGGAAACGGAAAAAGGAATTGCCACAACACTATTATCAAGACGAGTTTAGCTACAAGCCACACCTGCAACACCTACACCATCACCACACCTACACCCCACACTTGTAATACACCATCACTACACCACCTGTACCCCACACCTGCAACGCCACACCACCTACACCATCACCACACCTACATCCCACCCACACTTGTAAGAGACAGCAAATCGACCCACTATTCAAATTCATAACTTTACACACACACACACACACACACACACACACACACACAGCATGTATACATTCATATCACATAATTATAGTCTGTGATGACAATATATATTTCGTCACAACTCAGAAATAATACTTCCATCACCTGAGCAAAGGGAATATCATACCAACTGAATCACGTATATAAGTTCAAAGAAAATATTCATAAGCCACACTTGTCCATTTCTACACTTCTAAATACGTGACAACTGGGAATTACGGCTTTGTAGACAGCAGCTGCACAAATTAATACGTTAAGGGGATAGTATACTTTTGATAGATTGTAGTGCATTGATTCCTCCAAACTATTCCAAGCAACAGAACTCCATGACTGTATTTTTTTTTTTCATCTGGTCCTGTTTCCTGATATACTTTGGAGGAATCAAGGCACTCCAATGTAACAAAAGTGAATTACCTCCTTAATTAATATACACGAGCAAATTTAAATACTATTATCGTCTTACATAGCTGTGTGTGTGTGTGTAGTGCTTTAGAAAACTGCAGCGTACCTCAATGCAATAATCACAACATATTAACGTAAATTTGTTCCATAATACTGTAGTAGAATGTATATACTAATTCAACCATACTACTAGACTAATTAAAATAGTATCGTCAGAATAAATAACACCATAGAGTACATAGACTATTCAGCCAACCTATCGTACCATACTAATTAAAATAGTACCGTATCACTGTGTATAGACTATTCAACCAACCTATACATACTAATTAAAATAGTATCACTGTGTATAGACTATTCAACCAAGCTACCATACTAATTAAAATAGTATTACTGTGTATAGACTATTCAACCAAGCTACCATACTAATTAAAAGAGTATCGTCAGAGTAAGTAGCCTAACACGATTAAAACCATCTGATATTAATAGTAACGACAATAAATTTAATATTAAGCGAAGAAACTAAAAAAATAGTATGTATAATAAATTTAGTAAAAGCAGTGTAAATGTTTACGTACTGAAAGTCTATGCTGTCTTATTCCTTGTTAACCTTACAATTATATTTCCAAGTTCTTTATATATCTCTAATACAAACCCCAACAATACGTGGAACGTTGTCGCTAAAGGCTATGAAGTTAGGTTGCATAAATTGATATTGATGGTTGATGAATGAGGTTGTGTAAATAATAATAATAATAATAATAATAATAATAATAATAATAATAATAATAATAATAATAATAATAATAATAATAATAATAATAATAATAATAATAATAATAATAATAATAACAATAATAATAATAATAACAATAATGGTATAACTATAAAAATATGTTTTTTATCTTTAGTTGAGTATATACCACACTACTCATAAATTAAAACAAGAGAAAACTGAATATTTACTCGGATTTTATGGCTTAACTCTTCTAGATCGTATTATATCTGTTTAGCAGAAGTTTCTATAATTCTCTTAACGATTACCATGCTTTCATAATAATACTATTGTTTCTTTCACTCACAGTTGAGAATTATGTAGTACATGTCACTTAACTTCATATTCTTGGAGGCAATATTGCTCAGCATTTGTAAACACACACACAGAGACCACAGAGATACTCAATGCCTACTGCTACTCAAGGAAAGTGATTCACGACGGCTTCACAAGCAAATAGTTGTTTGTGTAACTAAACACCGTTAAGGATAGCAGCATAACAAGATATTATTCGTTTGATTAAAAAAATTAGTGCATAACTTCAAGTACCGTAGTAATATTTTTCTGATACTTTTTCAACTCTATAAATATAAAAACATTGCATCTCTCATCGATTCTTTGTAGCTTGGTGAAGTAATGGACAGAGCTGCCCCTTACCTTACTTTGCTAACAAACTCCTCGTTGCGATATACTGTGTGTGTGTGTGTGTGTGTGTGTGTGTGTATATATATATATATATATATATATATATATATATATATATATATATATATATATATATATATATATATATATATATATATATATATATATATATATTACCGTGGAAGTATTATCAATATTGTGGACAAACTGGGATGACATTGACAAAGGTCACAAAGTAAAACTGAATAAATTAAAGGTAAATGTGACTGATGATGACTTTTAATAGATGTAAGGATATTCTTCCTGTTGTGACCTATCTTGCAGGGTACTGCTGTTATGCACTTCACAAGAAAATTAAATGTGAACATTGTACGGAATTAATGACGCATGAAGCAGGTAAAGATAAGCTATTGCTACAGAATCACAGTTACATTAACGGGATTAGCAGAAGTTCATTGTTATATCCTAATGAATATGTCACCAACATTGTATTATATAGTTATGTAAATACTTAGCACACTGACTAAACTTGAAACTTTTATTTTTTGTGCCAGCAATATAATTTAGCAATGTATGTACATTACTGTGAATGTACTAATTGTGAGTCATGTTAATTTTCCTAATGATTGTTGAGATAGTGGTCACAATATGGAAAAACTCTGCTAAACAATTATTGTTATAAAAATCTAAAGAAAACAATAAAATAGTAACCAATAAAGATATACGTAAAAAGAGAAAACAGCAAACCTTGAGCAAGTAATTCATGTAAGTACATAAAAGTTCATATAGCCTAAGTTAATTGTTAATAAAGTATTTGTCTGTGTTTTTATAACTCTATATAATTGTTTGATTTAATGACCTGTGAAAGGAGAGAGAGCATTGATTGAAAATGAGATTTTGTTGTCCAGCCATGAGAAAACTTATTGCATTGACCTATATTGTTTAGAATTTAGGTGATAGCCAAAATTATTGTATGTTCATACCGAAAGATGTACATTTAAATAATGTAAATTAATCTCTGACTCAGAGAAAGTGAAAAGCACTATATAGAGTTACACATTCATGAAATATACATGATAAGGTTTTGTATATCATAACGTGAAAAGAGCATGATGAAAAGAGAGGAAATAAACTCAGGGGTATACTAGATTTGCTGACGTCAAGAGCCTTCCATCAGGCCTTTAGTATCTCGGTGGTCTTGCGCGCGCACACACACACACACATTATATAGTTAGTTAGTTTATTGACAAAATGAACAAGTACACAGCATAATTTCTTTCAATATATACACCAATACACAGCTAGCTATTCGTGGTAAGCTTAACATATCATTAATGCACCATTCACCAAAAGACCAGAAATTATTAAACTATATACAACCACTTAACACAATGCCTTGACCTAATCATTCAGGGTAAACGGAACACATAATACACCAAATCGCATCAAATCAAAATAGCCTAATGATATCTTAAAATATATATAACAACATTCTTATTCAATGCATTCAAGGTAAACGTAACCCATAATACACCAAACCACAAATAACACACGCGAAACATTTGATAAATTTCCTCGAAAGTCCAATAGGCCTATGTCTGTAATTATCGTTCATTTATATTTTTCCATACTTGGTGAACATAATGAAACTTTTTAAGTGCACAACGTTTCCAAAAATCTGAGTTACACGTGAAATTCAAACAAACTTTCTTCGACACACACACATAAACACATTATCCCTCACACACACACAGAAACACGCTCATTCACACACTAACACACACACAGAAAACACGCTCATTCATTCACACACACACACACACACACACACAGAAACACATTCTATCACACACATACAAATATGCTCATTCACTCACAAACACACACATACACACGCTCATTCACACACACACACACCCCTTGGTAGTGGTGGAGGTGGTCTAGTGAGTGAGTGAGTGAGTCAAGCCACTTAGTTGCCTGCGGGAAGCTCCAGCCAGGTCCCCTCCCTTCCATTGTCACTAGATCCGTCTCACGCTGCCTCTTACAACAACACACCTACACCCACTCCGTCATGCTCCTTCCTCTCCTCCAATCTCCTCTCACCTTGTTCACCCTAATCCTTCTCTCTCTCTCTCTCTCTAATGTTTCTCTGCTTTATCGTCTCTCTCTCTCTCTCTCTCTCTCTCTCTCTCTCTCTCTCTCTCTCTCTCTCTCTCTCTCTCTCTCTCTCTCTCTCTCTCTCTCTCTCTCTCTCTCTCTCTCTCTCTCTCTCTCTCTCTCTCTCTCTCTCTCTCCAATATCCTTCCTTTAATCATCAGTTTACTGTATTTTTACTATTTACTCCATTCTCTAGCCTTTCCTGCAGTTTCTTACCCCCACTACATTATATCTTTATCTGCTATTTCCTACATTATACTTCTTCCTTAAGCAACGTAAACCCAAGGGGACTTTTAAACACTGACTTGCGATGGCAGTTCCGAGTTCGTGTAATAAATATCCTTAGCAGTCATCGTGGCAGTCATCGTCAATCATCCTACCTATGACTAATATATACTTTTTCTTGCATAGGGGCAGCTTCATGCATGCAATAGCCACCACCACCACCACCACCACCAAATCTTTATAAAACTTATGGATCAACTTACTACGGTACCAGTACAAAAATTAGGTTCCCCTCCATAAAATGATCCTCCCAGTGTGGCAAGAAAAATCCCCAGGTTATAAAGATGTTCAAATAAGTTGGTATTGGTGGGTTGAGTGTAAAAGTTTGGGGGGGGGGGGGTGTTTGTGTGTGTTGATGGGGCTTCCTATTGACGACACACTTTGGTCCGCATTTCGCATATTTTCCTTGTCAGTGAAAATCATACATGCACACCCAAAAACACACATATTATACATACAAACATGCACACACACAAATACACACATATAATATATATATGAACACATAAATACATACACACACACATATATATATGAACACACAAACCACATATATAAATACATGAACACACAAATACACATATATACATACATAAAGACACACATAAAGGCACACACATGCATACATAAAGACACACATACATAATTATATAATGGCACACATATACATACATTCATTTCATCATATAGAAACACACACGAAAGAGGGAAGTAAGGCACGGGGAAGGGGAAATGGAAGATAGTGAGGAAGAGAATGGGAAAAGGAAGGAGAAAGGGAGAGAGGAGAATAAGAACTCCTATAGGAAAGAGAAGAATAGAACGAGGATGAGAGAGAGAGAGAGAGAGAGAGAATCAGAAAAGGATTGAGAGAACGAATGAGGAAGAGAGTTAAATTAAGCAAGTTGTTGATTGAGAGAAGAGGAAAGACACCCCCAGGGAAGAGGAGAGAACTACTCGTAATTACTTCACCTAAATTGGATAAATAAACTGGATACAAAAGATTGGGCATCGATGTAAACAAGAGAGGGAGGGAGGGAGGGAGGGGAGGGGGTCGTGGTGTAGGAGTGTGGGTGGGAAGGGATGGGGTTGGAGTGTGGGAGGGAAGGGTGGGGGTGGTAGGGTCGGATGGTGAAAGGGGATGGGTAGGTGTGGTGGGGTTGGAGTGGGAGGGAAGGGAGGGGGTTGTGGTGGAGTGTGGGAGGAAACGGAGGGGGTCGTGGGGTAGGGAAGGGAAGGGTGAGGGTGGTGGGGTATGAGTGTGGGCGGACAGTGGAGTGGCTGAAGGCGTAGTAGTAGTAGGATTAGAAGTAGAAGTTGGGGTATAGAAAGAGCTGGGTGAGAAATAGTGGTGCTGGTAGTACTAGTGGTAGGGGTGGTAACCAAGTTGTGAATAGTAATAGTAGTAGTAGTCTGGCCACAGTTTGAATTGAAATGAAAGGGGGATAAAAACAGACCGCTCTAGGCCCGAAAGAATCTGTAGCACGAGTGAAGATGATAGAAAAGTGAATAGCTATATAGTTAACCCCTCGAGGTCTTTCTCTGGAATCATGTGAAGAGGCAGCCGGCTGAAATAATGAATATTATATTGTTGAGGGAGGGATATAATGGGTGACGAACAATAACCCACCCTCCTCAGATTAAGCTAAGCATGATAGGAAAAAAAAATAAAAATATAAACTTTTAGCACATATTTTATTGTGGGTCACGAACAGCTTGAAGACGAGCAGTGTAAGAAGACAAAAGTGACTCAAATAGTTCCGTGTTGAACTCCATTCCTCGAAGCACAGCATCAATGTATAGTCGCGACACTTTTAGTCCTTAAATGGACTTCTCCTTACACCTTGGGTAAGGACTACGTACCGCAACTGTACTCCTCCATCTTGGTACGACTAATTTGAGTTGCTACAGGTTCAGACAACATTCTTTCTTCAACCTCGTCCTTCAAGCTGAATCCAACATTTTCTCAGACATTCAGATTGGGAGAATTACTGGACCACTCGTCATTGCCAAAGAAATGGATGTTGTCGTTCAGAAGGTTCTGGGTTTGAAGCATTTCCATGCACGTTGCTTTGTCGTACATAAAGGTAACCTGAGTGACATACAGAACGTTTTGAGAGTCTTGTAGAAAGGAAATGATGCGCTCCGTCAAAATCTTCTCCCGAAAATAATCCCCATCACAACTTGCCCTCAAAGCTTTATCACCCACATCATTCGCCAAGCAGTGAAGACGACAAAAACACCAACACATTCATGACTTTTGATCAATTCACGATGATGCTCTTGATCTGGAATCTCATCCGGAGCCGTAGATAAAGGAGGCACGGGCCTCATAAAATGTAGCTGATCGGATGCGGTCGGTAAATCTCTTCTTTTCACTGTCGTTTAATACAGTAGCAAACATGTTGATACCAATAAACAAGAAGAATTAAATGTACTTTCAGATGATATCACCATCATATTTCTAGCTAGTACAGTATTCGGCCGGTAGGGGAATGGGGGGAGGGGGCTATCATTGTTTGGCGCCCTGTACTGTCATGCCAAATAGTCTCTCGCCTGAATAACATATACACATTTGGTACATTAGAGTGCCTTGATTCCCCAAAGTATGCTATATATAGGTAACTGTGCTAGAATAACAAACAAAACTAGTGGTGGCATGTTGCAGGGAATAACTCAATGAAATATGTTGCTTCATATATTCCAACACTAGACTACGGAACCCTCTTAATCACACTATACTTTACTACCATCTTAATCACACTAACTACACAGTTCAATTTAATATAGAAGAGGAGGAGGAGGAGGAGGGAAGGATGAAGTCTCAATCCTAAGGTGGCCTAAATTCTGAAACCTCTTAAGCCAGTATAATACCTCACACCAACCGTCCCACTCATTGCTGGGGAGGTGTGGGTGGTGGTGCTTGTGGTTTATGTCTCGGGTCCGAAGGGGCGTCAAAACCATTAGAGAGAGAGAGAGAGAGAGAGAGAGAGAGAGAGAGAGAGAGAGAGAGAGAGAGAGATTGATTGTGTGTGTATGCTCAGAGGACAGCCGAAGGTAGAGAAGGGTGTGTGGGGAGTTGTGTAGATGAGAAAAGAGTGAGAGAAATGAGAGGGGGAGAAGAGAGGGGAAAGTGTGAAGGGGAGAAGAGAGGGGAAAGTGTGAAGGAGAGAAGGAAGAAAGTGTGAAGGAGAGAAGGAAGAAAGTGTGGAGGAGGAAAGTGTGAAGGAAAGAAGGGAAAGACAGATGGGGGGGGGGGGGGATCTTGGTTATCAGGTAGATAATACTTATTCATTTACTGAGAAGCAGCTTAAACCAACTGCATGCATGGAGGAGTTACACGTTCAAGTTATAAACTTAAGAAATACAGAAAATCTCGATACCCCTATAACACTGAAGAGTTTGGTAATGAAATAAACTTCTCCCTACTCTTTCCTTACTCACACAATACTGTATATAAATAACATTGCCAATAATACCTTTTTCTTGTCAAGTTACTCGAGTAAATATCTTATGAATATGAGTTACTCGTTCCACACAACTGACTGACTCATCTCCTTCGTTACTTACATATATAACGTTGCTAAAATATTTCGTTCCTGTCCGGATTCAAGTCGCTGAAGCTTTGTCATCCAACCTCGTGAGCTTCGTTCGTCCGTCTTCCAACCTCGAGGTAATCAGCATAAGGTGTTGTTGATGGTGGTATATAGAGTCTGGAATACAAGAGTCGGGTGTAATAAAATGATTAGGTACGGTATTCTTGTCTTAGATCGTGTGAAGTGTTTGCTCCCCCCCCCCCTTCCCTCAAGAGTAACCAACTGTCCCCTCCTCCCCATTTCCATTTGTTTTGGCTTATAAAATCTCATCCCTCATAATAATTACTTCTAAGTACACGATATAAGGATTAGAGAAAGCAAGTTTATGTTAGGTTAATTGAGGTGAGGTGAGGTTATGGCAGGTTAGATTAGGTTAGGTTATTATCATGGTTATTTTCGTTCTCATCGTCTAAACTAAAGTATAATTCGTGACTTTTGTTTCGTAATGGCTTTCAGCAAAACGAAGCAGGTCAAGTATTGCTTTTCTGATTTCACAAACTGTCCTTTCTTCTGGGAACTCAAGTTTTCACTCCAACATCAACATTTCCGTTTTACATATAGAATCCCCACTGTCTGGCCTCTCTTCCATCCCAAGCCTCCATTTTCCTAAACATGTAAAAAGTAGGTTTATACAGAAGACAACAAATAATACACAAAGTCACTCGTGGGTCCATCAACACAATCAGAGGACATGCATGGAGAATGTATAAAATTAACGACATATACAACTGCATTGATATCTACGTATGAACACATGCGCCACAGTCGTATATATAACCCATCAAATATATACAAACAAGGTCAGTATAATCACGAGTGTTGTTGGTCAGGAAAGGAGGACAAACTTTTAGTCAGGACTGTATATCAGGCTGAGTGCTGGCTGCTGCGACGGTGGACTGCTGCTGGTGCTTCGATATTAAATCACATAGGGAGGAAGGTTGTCCATCTTAACCTTATACCTGACTGCCTGAACTCTTCCAACACCTGTCAGTCCCATATACAAAACTATCTCCTTTCACACCTGTTTCCACCATACTGTACTTTGTGTAATGCTTTACACTCATCCTCTCACCTGTTTCCTTATACACCCGTTTCCATACTGTACACACCTGTTCTATACAAAGCCTACACATCTCTATGTCCATAAGCCAACATACCTGATTCCTACATTTCTTCACACCTGTCCCTACAAGTATCTTT
Source organism: Petrolisthes manimaculis (assembly GCA_034508575.1). NCBI lineage: Eukaryota > Metazoa > Arthropoda > Malacostraca > Decapoda > Porcellanidae > Petrolisthes > Petrolisthes manimaculis. Next base: position 46,267 of record JAWZYT010000805.1, read on the forward strand.
TGTACACGTGTTCCTCCATATTCACCAAATTTTATTAAGATGTCCCGTCAGATTAACATTGGCACATCCATGAAAACGACAATGGAGGGAAACGTAGAGATATTTTTAGACTATTGAATGTGGCCCCAACTTCGAATTTCCTCTTGAGTATTAGCTGATTGGTGTACAGTATATACACACACACACACACACTATACGTAGTTCCGTGTCGATTCGTCCAGTAAATATACAGTAATTTCTAATAGGTACAGGTTCCTGAGTTGAAGGTAACGTAATATATAATGATAATGATGGTTGTATAGACCATTACGGGTAGCCTACCATACTTATAGTGAATATGTGTGTGCACGTGAAGATGCGTGCGGGCGTGTACGAATATGCCGTATGTATGTATACCTTCAAAAGTGCGTGATTCATACCTCTGCCATCCTCCTCCTCCACCCACCATTTCTGTTCCCAAAGTGTGACGTCATCGACTCTCTACATCCATCAAACATAAAAGTATCCACCATTCATTGATGTGTATCCAATTTATAGCTTCCCATCTTATTCTGACCAGTGTATAACAGCAACAATATCTCCTCCTACTATCACATACTCTAAATCCCTTAGGGTACCTCTTACTTACTGCATGGTAGCGAGTGATTTGATTATCCTCTTAACCCTAGAAGTGACGACGGGTGGCTGGATGGTTTGTGGGTGGGGATGAAGGTGGGGTGGTGATGGATGGGGATGAAGGTGGGGGTGGGTGGGGATGATGGTGGGGTGGTGAGAGGGGAGGGATGAGTGGGGTGGTGAGGGGGGAGGGATGAGTGGAGTATTGAGGGGGGAGGGATGTTGGTGGGGTGGTGAGGGGGGAGGGATGAAGGTGGGGTGGTGGTGGGGATGAATAAGTTTGTATATATAGCCAACCCGTCGCCTAGTACTTGTCAGAGGAGCACCAGCCACCACCAAGGCAAGAAGCGACAAGAACTGCTAGTGAACAGGGGAAGCGAAGACCACCAACCCCACACTAAACTATACCAGCCTCTCCTACACACAGGCTACATACATACATACACAAGCACACTTAAACCACCACAGACTACCCAAAAGTTTGTGTTACAGCCTCATTAATTTTCTCTTTATATATAAGCAAGAAGGTTACAAGAATAAGGGAAGGCCACACACACACATACATAAAAGAAGGGAGAGTGAAGACGAGGGATGCTGAGACCAAACTACACTCATCTCTTGCTGCTACTCCTGCCTCTGTGTCTGGATGCTGTTCTCTCCCTGCCTCTCCTCCCAGGTATCTGTCTGTTATGTCAATCTTACCCATTCGAATCCCCTTTATGATTATCTGTGTTTGTCTACTTGCTATCTCGCTGTCTTATGTCAATCCGTATCCCTGTATGACTATTCTTGTTAATTTAGTTACGGTACCATTTAACTGTCTGTTATGTTAACCCATATCTCTTTAAGATTATCTCTGTTGTTGAAGTTCCTCAATCTGTATGGCCTAGCAGCCCCGAGTGATTATCTCAGTTTATCTATTTATTATTCAGTTTTCTATCTCTTTCTCGATTGTTATCAATTAATTTACTTATGATGTCCACCCCGTTGTCTGTTATGTCAATCTACCTATCCTAATCTCTGCTATCTATTTATTATTCCGCTGTCGATCTCTTTTTCTTGTTGGTTATCTGACAATTTACCTATCCAGTCCACCTCGTTGTCTATTCTTTATATTTTACTAACTATTTATTTTATTTAGCTGTTTATGATCTCTCCTACCTAACCATCTCACTGTATGACTAGCTTGTTGTTTTGCTATACATTTCTACTCCCTATCTCGTTTAGCTATTCCTAGCCAATCTTGTCTGGCTTTTCTTCTACCTATCAATCGCTAGACAGATTCACACACTGTTTCGCCCCTCATGCACATTTTTTACAAGATCCGGTAAAATGGGACCTCGTGCTACAGTAAGAAAATTGGAGGTTAGCGAGTCCTTCAAACATTGCCATGAAACATCACCTATATTGAAGGAGCTTGTCTCGAGACACAGTCAGGAGGAATCAGAAAGCACCAAGTCTCATAGGCCTACACGATCACATGTAAAAAAAAAGAGCAATTTTAAAAACAGGTAATCTCTATTAACTTCCGATGCTACTGCAATAATGTTGGTTGTTCATTGCGGGGCTATTTCGGTTAATGAAAAAAAATAATAATTACCGGTACCTAAATTAATAAAAATAAGAATCTCCAGAAAGGAATAATACGACATGTACCCAGGTGATATTATATTCCTTTCAGCTACGCTACCAATAATATACAGTAAATAAATTAGCATACAAATGTACTTCTACTTTCAGTTACCACACATAGTCGTGGTCAATAATAATCATCCACATTTGGGTATCTTAAACAATTTACTATCTAATGTTTTCTCGTTCACATATGATATTATTGTTTTAAGTAGTGCATAGCTGCGTGTAATAAATTAAAAGATGGTAGTTAACCTATTTATTAGAAAGTTTATCATCTAAGGAACAGAAGGAAGTTGTTAAACTCTTACGTGAGTTACCCCTATATGGATGATAATATTTGACCACGACTGTACATGATTGGTTTTCGTAACAATTAAAACGATAATATTTCCGTTTATTGAAAAGTTTCACGTAACTTAATATCTACGGTCATTCTTTATTACGTAGCCATTGTAAGTATATTTACGGACAGTACAGTATATTCTATGACTAAGGATATGTTTATAAAATTATGGCAAGGGTTCAGGAAAAAGGGGAAAGGGACGGTGAGAGGCAGGCTAGCCATCATCTTAATCCTATAGAAGCCTCTTTTTACCGTGATAAGGTATGGGGTGGGATCCCTTTTTTATGATAATGATAATCCTTGCCTTGTGGAGGGGTGGGATCCTGTAGTGGAGTGCAAAGCCTAACTTCCCTTATATCTATATTTTACCACCGTTTTCACTGGCTTTCGTTCACACATGCATTGTATACTTAATTGGACTCGGTAACGAACGTAATAAAAAAAAATCTCACATCGTTATCAGACAAAAGGTCCGTATTGCGTATGCAAGAACATTCATGGTGTTAACGATGGTGTGGTACTGGTACGATGATTCCATACACACACTATAGAGTCATCGTACCAGTACCATGCATACCATCGTCGACACCACCAATGTTCTTGAATAAGGCTTTAAGGGGGTAAGTACAATGTTCTAAAATCTGGAGCAAATAATTCCTCCAAAATATTCCAAGCAACAGAACGAACACCATTATTTCTGTTCATCTGGTTCTGTTTCCTAGCATACTATGGAGGAATCCAGGCACTCCTGTAACAAATAGCTAATTAGCCCCGTAAGATTCGGGAAAATCACACCATCCCTTCACTTACCCAAGCAAATATCTATGGTCCGTATTCAAGAACATTTGTGGTTTATAGATAATGTGGAACCGGTACGATGGCTCTATTGTTTGTCTATGGATTCATCGTATACACCACGGATGTTCTTGAATATGGCCCAATAGAATGAGTAACGAGCTTCCAATTCCATTATTATATTTACGATGGCGTGGCAGCGGTACGATGGCCCTGATGTTTATCTATGGAGTCATCTTATCGGTACCACGCCATCGTATCAAGTTATAAACCATGATAATGTTCTTATATACGACGACCTAACTTGAGCTATCACGCCGCCATTATTCACGTCAGACACATACCTGTTGTTATATATTTTGGTGTTTGTTGTCCTCTGAGCAATATTCCTCTTCACTGTGAGATTAAACGCGTCTTGGTGTATAGCCAAGACGATATATTCCATGCTATACCCACAACGAGATCAGTATTTGAGTGATATACCTCACTTGACCCTTGCAGTCTCCGTAATACACTCCACAGTCAGCAGTCAGCTGTATGACCAGTGTTGCCAGATGTGCTTGACGAAATTTACCCAGCTTTAACATCAGAGTTTCCCTTTTGGCCTCAATAATTCCCTGTTAATACTTGAAGATAATCGTGTATTTACTATTTTCTTGATATTTCATCTTATAGAAACTTTCTCCATTTACTCTTGAACAATCTTTATATAATTTACCCATTATACCTCTAATTCCCTAAGCTCCATATTTGGCAACACTGGTCAGCTGTCATGACACAGGAAATAAAAGTTATGAAACGATCAACAGGCCAAAATTCCTAAATGTATTACGTCATAGCCTCCATACTTTTCATTTTGACCATATCTGATTAATCTCATTTTTTTATTCTGTAATATAATAAAATTTATTTATTGTTGTGATTTAATATATATATATATATATATATATATATATATATATATATATATATATTTGATACGGTGCTGATAAAACTGATAAAACAGCATTTTGTCAATACAAATAATATATTTTGTCCATACAAACAATATAACCCAGTGATGGGTTAGGACAGAAGAGCTCAACCCTTCCCAACAATTTTTGCGTGCAGTAGGACTATGGAGTAGGCCTACGATTTTACTCACCACGTGGAAACCTAGCTGTGAATCAACGCCTCCTGTCCTGTGGCCGCATACTGTATCCATAGAATACATAGAATGTATTCTATGGACCCTGTTATATTCACTCCAGGGAATCAGGGATCAAGGTTCAATGAATACTGTCTTGTGCCCTTAAAATATTCCTTACTATGCTCTATACTCTCCATGTCTTCCTCTGGCGAATATGTACCATTTTATCTTGACCTTCATTACCCCACAGATGATGTTGATGACAAGGGACACGATTGGTCTACTATGATTCTCTCTCCACTTCTGACAAACCCTTCTAATTCCTCCACTCTGCAAGGTGTCCCCTTTTGGCTTGATGGACGCCCTTACCCTCTAGTCCAACCCAATAGAGCCTCCTACAAGCTCGATATGGTACAACCTGGAGGAAGATTGGTTCATCCACAAGTCTTAGGGTCTCAAATCTCCCCGGACTCAATGTGGGATGTTGCAGGGAAGGGCGCCGAGGGTGTGTTTATGCCGCACAGTCCTCGAAGCGGTCCGCACAGCTCTCCAAACAGGTACAAGAACATGCGAGCTCCAGGCCTATCGCTCTATAAGAAATTGCATCTCTCCAAGCGATCAGAAGGAGGGAAGATACCGACTATGGGCCTCGGTAAGAGGTCGACCGGTTACGTCTCGTTTTTAGGAATAGGTTAGTGAGAAAAGCTTTGAGGACGTAGCAGTAATACGATCACTCCTGTCTGAGTAGCAGTAGACCAGTATATTCCTTAATATACTGAACTCTGGTTGTTTCGTTGTCTGTCTTTCAAAGTGATGTGTGACGCGTTATGTATAATTCATTCTGTCTGCTTTCTGTGTGGTTTTACTTTACCAACTAGGCTCAGGTGTAGGCTCAGGCTGGTGCTTATTTTAGTGTGTGTGTGTGTGTGTGTTTGTACCTTACGAAGTAAAGTATGGTTGGGTAAACAGGTATAATACTTCATAACTATAATTCCTATATGTTTGGTTTTACTTTACATACTGGAATGCGGATGGGTTCATAGGTGTACTCTCGGACCTGCGCAAGTTCTTCAATGAACTTCGCACCAACCTGGATAGTGTGGAGGAGGTGGCCGCCCTCAGCCAGGAACAAGGTCTCTCTATCAACCCCGAGGACTTCCTAGCTCTTCTGGCACAGCACGAAGGTACTTCATTTTGGTTGTGTATTGTCCGATGATAACATTGAACCCTGTACTATGATGAGGGGATTAAACTGTCGCGTTTGAAGCAAAGTTCGGAGAAATCAGCAACCCTCCAAACATTATATATATCATATACAGCATACCCACTGTCTATACTTACTTTCCCCTTTCCGTGTGTGAGTATACTAACGACGTAACTGTCTGTCTCTCCATACAGCCAGGGTTGAGGCCAGGAAAGGCGGGTCAGGCAAGTCTGTACCAACACCACCCCAGAGTAACAAGCTCATGTTTGGTTACACACCGGACAACCAACCCTACGCCCACTCAGGCCTCGGCAAGTAACAAACAGGCTGAGTGAGGAAGTGCGTACAAGAAGTAAATGTTGAGGAAGGTGTAATTTCTAAGTACCTTTGTCTTGCGAGGGGATAAAATAGGAGAGTTAGTCTTTAGCTAAGTTGTTGTTAGGACTCTCTTTACCTGTACTTTTCATTCAAACCCTTATTTGGATTGGTATTACAGTAGGGAACTCTGCTGGTATCCTGTTCTATTCTATATTTTTTTTTGCATAAAAAGGAGATTATCGTTGTACCACCTCCTTATGATAGAAGGATAATTTTTGCTGCCAGAACCTCGCGGGTCGTATATGTAGGACTAAAAATATACCAATACATAAGAAAGGCAATAGAAGGGTATTTAACACTGAAAATATTCCTTATCAAGCCTTCCATACCGTGTGAAATCATGGTTATACCATAGAAGAAAAATGTATCCCAAGCATTCATGTTATGTGATCATTAAACAAATTACGAAAGATGTTTGAGCTATATTAATTTACTCCGGACCTTCTATGCTTAACAGTATTGATAATCACCTACAGACTTAAATGTTTGCTTATTCTTAGTTATTCAGGACCATGCAAGGTCCCAGACACGATGCCATGGACCGGGTTTGTGGTATTCCCATAAGCTAGTATTACTCAATGGTTACCAGCCAGTTGTACGAATTGGAGCCAAACATATGGCACTGAAAGTGTATGGGAAACTCGTATTATTACTCCAAATGTACATGTAAAAAATAGAAATATTTAAACAAAATCACTGTCACTCATTTATTTTGAGATTGGCCAGTTTTGGGTCAATACTTCTACATAAAAAGTATCTAATTTGAAATACAGTACTAGGAATTATTCACAATGCTGCGCAACTAGCAGCAATAAAAGAAATGCAATCTCTAACCACATTTGTTAGCTATTGCAGGTCACATCTCAACACACTAAACTAGAGCAACACTGCATGCATTCATAGTCCACCTCAGAATAAGGTATTTATTAAAAGGGAATTAAAAATGGATGCACTTTCAATTCACATAATTTACCATACATTCATCATAGTTTTCTGGTGGTGCTCCACTTATTTAAGTTTGATATAATCACAATAATGAGGAACATATTTCTCCCCAGCTGATAATTCGTGCCATTAAAACTAGCTGCAATAATATATCCTTTCAAGATAAAATATTACTCATCTATCAAAACATGACTGATATCTTCCACTGTAACCAACACTTATATCCTGATAAGTAACCCAAGAATTGACGGGGTTGGTGTTGACAATCGACTCCACAACACAGTAAAACTAGTGCAAGTACCTGGTTAGTTAACCTGAGATTCTGTGAAAATCTGTGATCTGACATAGGCTACTGAATTTTCAAGCAGGGCCGGCCCTAAACTTTTTGAAGCCCAAAGTAGAGTTTGGTTTAGGTGCCCCTTCATTCTTAATCATTTCAATTTTGTACGCCTCACATTCATTAATTTTTCATAAAAAACTCAACCTTAACCTTCCTTATAACTTTCAAAATATACTTATACTTAGGATTCCCCTGGTTTCTGAGGAGGCCAAAACAACTGCAACTGCTTTATGTTGCTAATTAGATAGGACCGACTCTGCTCTCAAGAGATGAAAAGTTCTATCAGTTTTAAGGGGCCTGTGGCATAGTCAAACTGATGGCTACTGAGTCTTCAGACAGTGCCAAGAAAAAAATAATAAAAACAACCACCTATGCTACAGACTACCGAGCCAATGTATTTCATCGCAGCTTGAAGGAATTCATAGATTCAAATATGACAACATTAAAGTACCTTAATTCCCATAACATGCTACAAACTGGACAAAGACAGTTTTTTCAGAAAAGATATGCTGGCCAAACCTATAGTCCATTCAATATAACTATGCCAATCTTCACCATGAAGTCATTCTACTTAAAAACATAGCAGGAATCAATTCAATAATAAAATTATAGTGCCAGGCAATAAGATCACATGATCTTAAAGCACAATGAGCGAACATATGATAACACAACATTTCAAAGGCATAGAGAACAAAAATAAAAAATCATGAAACTGTTACAGGTATATATTTTTTACACCGGTTAAAAGTTTTACTATTTCAGCAGTTCGAGGATAGGGATTCCTGGCACAGTTATAATACAATGATTGGACTATAGTCATGCTCTGGGGATTGCGGTACTCTTACATATAATCTAATAATTCCCACCTGATAACCCATACTTGAAGTGTTTACATGGAATTACTGCCTTGTGTATCTTACAAGTAATGAAGAATTTTTTTCAATAAATACATGATCTCAGCTTAGTAATACCTTACGGAATCATTTCTTTACAATCCTCAAGCAATATTAAGGCTTTATATTACTGTACAGATTTTTATAAAATTCTGGAAAATTTACTTACTTTCTAGTACAAACCATTACCACTTTGTGAACATGGTTAATGATCCACTTGGCTATAAAAGCTACAGGTTGGTTACAGAAAGATTTACTAAACAGCTGCAGTGCATTTACTGTATCTTACATACAGTATTTTAGTACAAGAAAAAATTCCACTGCATCAAGAAAGAGAATGTTTAACAAAGCAAAAGCAGCGAGTAAGAAACCTGCACAAACATATCACCTGATGCTCATTCATCCAACTTTAATCTGTAATGAAATGTGCAAACCACTTCAAACAGCAGTAACAAATCTTTACAGCTGAAATACTCTAATACTATAAATTATCAACTTACATGATGAGATTATCACACTGGTTTTCAATATTAATAAAATCTTGCATTCTGAGCTCAGTAAACATGCAGCAACTCATAAAACTTAGTAAAGTAACATTTCAACACCCAAGAATAATATGAATTAACTTGTTGGTTTCATTTACACAATGTCAAGTAATATCTTTCACATTGTTTGAGAAATTTTCACCCCACAGCATGACAGTCAACTATATACAGAACCATCAACCTGCTGCTACAGACTGACATTACAGGGTCTCTTCTTAATCATAATATCCTTGACATTGAAGTTAACTTTAGGCTTTTCTCCAGAACGTAGAGGAACACTGTTAAAACAAAAACGCTTGAATGCCTCCACATCCCTCTCTGTTTCATCCAATTCTCCCTCAGCAACATCCTTTGGAGTAAACACACTATCTATGGTAGTCATGTCTTCCAGATTACCTTTTTTACTCTTCTTTGACTTTTTCTTCTTGCTTTGTACTTTCTTGTCCTCATCTCCACCTTTCTGCTGGCTAGGCATGCAGTCTCCAGCAACACTACCATTGTGTGTGTGGTAGTTCATTTTTACTAGGGTATCTGCATTAGCTGCAAGGTACTGGGCGTAACGGGCTTCGTGAGCAATATCCTGTGGCATGTAGTTCACTTTACCACCATATCCAGGCAGTGTGTTGTTTGGTATTTTGAGGTGATTGTTGGCGACTCCTCCCTGTCCACTGTGAACCAGATCTCGATCCTGTTGTTTCTGATGCTGTTGCTTCTGCTGCTGTCTCTGTTGTTGCTGTAAATGTTTATGCTGTTGGTTCTGCTGTTGTTGCTGCTGACCATACTTTGAGTGTGGCTGTGCTTGATTGTGTTTTGTTTGTATTTGATTCTGCTTTTGTTGTGATGGATTCTGTTGTCTCTGATGTACTTGGAGGTTTTGTTTTGTTTGTTGCTGAGGTTTCTGTTGTTGCTGAACCTGTTTTGTTTGCTGATGCTGTGTAACTTTTTGTTGTCTATTTGGCTGGGTAACTTGTTTTTGTATAGTCTGCTTCTGTTGAGGTGGCTGATTCTGTCCTACTCGGGTATTTGGCTGCTGTTTCAACTTTCCATTCTGGTTGCTTGGAACTGCAAGTTTTCCAGACTGAGACCCAGCACTGTGATAATTTGTGCCTTTACTACTTTGCTTGCTATTCTTTACATTTACTTTTGTGATTTCCTGATGTTTTAGCTTCTGTTGAACTTCTTGATTTTTCTGTTGCTGTTTGCTGACCTTAGTTACATTTTGCTTATTATTATTAGGAACTTGTTTGGGGGTTTCTTTTTGCTTTACATTCTTTTTGTTTGTATTTTTGGTATTCTTTGAATTTGATTCTGAATCAGGCAACTTGGAAACATTCCCTGTAGCTAAGTTGTACATCTTATCCATCAAATCATCTTCCTCTTTTTGTTTTTGAGCCTCTTTCTCCTTTTCTTGAAGTATTTCTTTCATTCTCTTTTTGTATTTCTTTTTCTGAGTCATGTTTAAAGTGCTGGGATCAAGAAGACCTTTTACTGCCATCATTATTTTTTCTTCTGAAGTGAGCTCTCTTTTTACCGAACCAGTGTTGGATGGTGAATTTGCACCCAAAAATCCATTGTTGGTGTCAACAACAATAACATCATTATCTGGATAATTACCAGAAGCGTCAATCGTGCTATTCCAGCTTAATCCCGGGCCATGTGGTCTACCATATGACTTGGGTAAAGCAGGTTCCTGTGCTGCAGGAAAACCATGCATTATGGGACTGGGATACATGTTGGGATTGGGCAAAAATGGTTGAGAAAATGCACCTCCCATATTGTTTGAAATGGTTACCATCCCAGGCTGTCCTTCCACTCTGTTGATGGTGACTCCAGGAGGCAGGTTAAAGTTCTGAGCCATGTCATCTCCATCATAAACAACAGCAGATACTCCATTTTTGTTAGAGGTTTTGGCTCCCTTATTGCTATTCTTTGTTTTGCTAGTGTTGGATTTGGTGTTGCTAGTGTTGGATTTGGTGTTGCTGCTGTTGGATTTGGTGTTGCTGCTGTTGTTCCCTTTGCCTTTCTTCTTGTCCTTTTTGGAATTGTTTGACTGTGTATTTTGTTGCTGCTGCTGCTGTTTTAGGAGTTCTTCCTGCTGTCTCTGCAGGGCCAATTGCTGCTGGAATATCTGTTCCTGCTGTTGCCGGAGGAATTCCTGCTGTTTTTGCAGTTCAAGCTGTTGTAGTTGACCTTTCTGCTGCTCTTCCATCTGTTCCTGCTGCTTCTTTAGTCGTTGTCGTTCCTTCTTTTGTCTTTTCTTAAACTTTTTCACTTCTTCAGGACTAAGGCCCTCTGGAATAGGGTCAGGGACATATTGCTGTGCCTGGGGTTGTGGCTGGATCTGTGGTTGAGGTTGTGACTGGAACTGAGGCTGAGGCTGAGGCTGAGGCTGAGGCTGAGACTGAGGCTGAGGTTGAGGTTGAGGCTGGTTCCCTCGTCCACCTTTCTTACCACCTTGACCAGATCGACCTGAAACAGCTGCAAGTTGATACTCATATTACTATAATATTGTTTACTAAAAATACATGTTACTCGATGTACTACTGCTTCGCCAAGATCTGGAGAGGGAACTGCATAAACAGTTAATATAAATCAAGGTGGGAAGGATGTACCCCTGGACTTGATAGGAGGAATTTCAGGAAGGAATCACTAAAGTCTGGGTACATCCAAATGCTACTCAGCATATGTCATCAGGTGACGATGATTGTGAAGGTGTTGGATCAAATTAGAAGAATTCACAACAGAATTCCTGGAATACCAATAAGGAAACTTGACTTTGTACAACTGATGAGAAGTTTTGTTTCATGATAATGTATGAGAATAACCAAGGCATATATTAAACAAAAATGCATACTACATCATGAGAAGTTAGTTCAATCCCAGACTGTGAAGAACCTATAAAAAATGTCCATATGGAAAAATGGATACATAAATGAACAGTGTGATTACTGTAGTACGGTTGTCATAGGTCTCACTATATTTCCAGCATCATCTGTTGGGTCAAAATATAGAACAGTAAATAATTTTTAGTGGGCTATATATATATGTAAATCACTAGCCTACCTATATACCTAAACACTTTGAGTAGCCATTTCAGATGCTTCATTATTGATATTATACACAATGCTACGAGACATCTGGGTGATAAAATTAGTTCCAGCGAGGGAACACAAAATTATTCAGATATGCAACACTAACCTTGTCCATTAACCAACTTGAAGAGCACTTTATCCTTTTCTGGTTGTTCTCCTTTGAGTGTAATGGTAACAGTTGGCTCTGCATTGTTGGGATCCATCACTCTTCTGATGGTCACCATTTGAGACCCTTTATCCTTCTCTTTAGATGTATCCATTCCCTTTAATATATTACTTAAGCTGCTCACACCTCCAGGGGCCACCTTCCCCACTGGTTCCTGAACACTACTAGGACCTGAGTTGGGCACCAGTTGCTGGGATTGGTCTAGTGCTTGTCTGCTTGCATGGGACTGACTGGGGTGGCCTTGCTGATTGTGGTTGGACTGTCTATAGGGATGTAAAATGGTCCGTGATCCTGGATGAGCTTGAGTAGGAGGATCAGCAGCAGGTTGGGTGAGAGATGGCACAAGCTTTGCTGATGGTAATTTACTTTTGTCCATTGAGCTTGGAGGTGGTTCAGGATGATGTTGGTTACTCATCTGTAAAAAACATTAATTAGACAGTTTGTTCTATAACTATAATATATGTGAAATTTGCAGTAAACTTGCAGCCATTGTCCATGATCTTATCATTCTAATAGTTAAGCACACAATAAGATTTAGATCCCAAACACAGAGTAACTAAAAATAATCTTTTGAACTAGTTAAAAAAATTATAATATAATCACAGATCTCTTTAATCACTGATGTTGTTGCTTTCATGTACTTAAGTGTTGTCAACAGTAGCACTGAAAGCAGGTGGAGTGAAATAATGTGTGAGGAAGCAGTTGTGACAGAGCATGTGCAAAGTATAGACTCTGAACACAAAATAAAATATAAAACATTGGCAGTAAATTGCAAGCAATATATGGAGTATCCCATGAACCTGACGTACTATATACCTTAGGTTATGCTAATGTACAATGTTAAATTACCTGGGAGGAACCAGGTGTCCGGGGTGCCTGCTGCCCTGGTCGAACAACAGTGATTGTGACATCCGGGGCACGTCTCCTCAGTTCAGCCAAGGGACCATCTTCTTCAACCTCCTCATCATCAATGCAGGTATTCTGGTCATAATCATCATCATCATCATCATCATCATCATCATCATCATCATCATCATCATCATCTTCATCTTCATCTTCTTCCTCCTCTTGCTTTTCTCTTTTAACAGCCATCTAAAATAGCAATAACAGAATTACATATCAATCTGTGACAGCATGAGATGGCTGACAGATGGCTACAAGAGTGGATAACTCAGACTAACTGTAGATATTCTGAAAGATGTACCAAATCACAAAGTTAACACATAATAAAATTAATACCTTCTTCTGCTTCTGTCGTGCCCTCTTTGCCACCTTCTTTGCATGTTTAGCTTCATCCATATTATGATTTCCTTCGATGAAATCTAGAATTTCATCAATATTTTGTCCTCCAAGAGGTGTGTTATGTCCTTTGGCCACAGGATTGGCAGGCACGGTAGTTCCAGAATTGTTTGTGTTAGTTGATGAAGAGCCAGCAGATGATGCTGTGGAGCAACTGCGAGCTTTTTTCTTCCGAGACAGTATCTGTAGTAATCTGTCTCTTCTGTCACTGTATTTTTGTCGCCCTCCACCCTATCAACAAATACACATATAAGAAAAACAAAGCAACACAATTTACAACACACTCCATAATTATCATTACTTTTAGAATATTACCAGAAATAAAGTTAACAAAATTATCTCAATTTTGTGCCCCTACAAAGAACATTAAACCCATAACAATAATGTAAACAACAAGCCTATCATTAAATTTATGAACACCAAACACAAAATTATATGATTGAGAAAAATTATCCTCAGAGACATTTTCAATGTTTTCATGTGTGGTGAAAGGACTAATATCTACAAATAAAGCTGCCGGGGAATTATCAGGAAAATAGTGACATTCTATGTACAAGTATAATATTTGATTCTGGCTTCTTTCTGACCTGATAATTGTCTAGTGTAAATACCAGTATTTTCACTACACTAAGTTACCTGATTGTGGTGGAGCATATGGCAGTAGCAGCAGTCACAATGAGGGTCCTGGTGAGTGGAGGAGACAGTGGTTGAGGAGTCACTCTCATCTGCACTACTCCACTCTTCACCACCAGCACCAACACCATCACCTCTACAACCACCAGCACCAACACTGCTTTCACTCTCACCTAAATATTCAAATCAAATAATTAATTACCACTTAAACTAAATATTATTTTGCAATCAATACAAAAACACTATTGTAACACCTAGAATTATTAGGTTTTACTTTAGCAGAATTGATAACACTTACTCTCCCTGCTGGTTGAGTGGTCAGCTCCTTCGATATGATGCTGGCTTATGTTCTCATGCTTATTTGTGCATTTCCCTGAAAATATATACAACTAAGTTATTTAAATATATGAGCAAAAGAACTACATTCAGCATGCAATGTAAATATTTGTGTACTGTACTGCTTATTTAGTTATTATATTACCTGAAATTTAAAACTGCTTTTATAATCATGGACAATAACACCTATGCAGCTGTAATTTTATTGAACAATAACTTTCTTTAGAATACATTACAAAACTTTACTTAACATCATTCCTGAATGGTGGGCTAGCCCCACTACTCAAGCCTTCTTGAATCAGGGAGGAGAAAGCAATACCAATTGTAAAACACCTCATTAATGATATGTGATTTCTGTCACCCCCAAACCCATGATGGAGCACTCCTGGAATGCAATTGCAATATCCCATCTTCCCATATGAATTTGTCCTAAAAAGAATACAAAAATATGCTTCTCATATAAATACTAATAGTAAGCTGACCTGCATGTGTGGTATGAGGATGGTGGGCCCGTGTATGTGTGATGACACTGGTGGTGTTGCTGCCACTACAACACTTGTTACTGCCTCCACTACCACTGGTACCCACTGCTGCTGCTGCTGCTGCTTCAGACATCACACTTCTGGTGCTGCTGGTACACAAAGTCTGTTGTACCTTTGAGGAACAATGAGTGGCAAGAGTAGCACTGGAGGAGGTGGAGGACGAGGAAGTGGAGGAGGAGCTGGGCAGGAGTGTAGTGTGGGCACGGGCAGTAGCACAAGAGTCAGGCACATATGGCAAGGCAGGGTCCACCATGCTGCGGGTGTATGAAGGCCGAGATGATGACCCCAGCTGCAAGGACTCCACACCACTTACCAAGCTTGAGGGATCACTCCTGTGGGTAAAGTACCAGTAGGTGATAGGACAAATCCCTAAGAAACATCACTGTTGAATGCTTTGGGTGAAGAGCACTGGCTATCTACAACATAGGAAAGGAGTGGTGGTGAAATCACACTGGCATGATGATCATAAACGGTGAATAAAACCTACTCTTGTTGACGGAAATAATATATTGATCCAAACAGTTTCAGTGAACACTGCCACCATTTTCAGTGGTCTACGGAGAAGAAAGGAATGACATAGATAGTTCAAAGCCTTGAACTTATATATAGTTTGTGGAGGGGGGAGAGAAGGAGGTGTCGGTGGGATGGAGTAGAAGGAGGTGTTGGTGAGGGCAGGTCACATGTTAATCCCCTTGGGTGTCACCTGGGTGTGGGTGAGGTGAGGTGTGTGGTGAGGGAAGGGATTTCATTATTGGGTCCAGTTTATATATACCAACAATAAGGTTGAAATTGCGGTATTTTACAATGCACAATGATTCAATGATCTTATGCTTTCTAAAGTAATTGCTTTTATACCTTGCCAATCAATTTTATGGTTGGCAAGGTAGCCATCTGATGTATAAAGCATAAGATCATTGAATCAATGTGCATTGTAAAATACTGCAATTTCAACCTTATTGTTGGTATATATAAACTGGACCCAATAATGAGATCCCTAGTGGAAATGTCCCTTCCCTCACCTCACCCACACCCAGGTGACACCCAAGGGAATTATTAACATGTGAACTGCCCTCACCGACACCTCCTTCTACTCCATCCCACCAACACCTCCTTCCCTCCCCCCTCCACAAACTGTATATAAGTTCAAGACTTTGAACTATCTATGTCATTCTTTTCTTCTCTCTAGACCACTGAAGATGGTAGCAGTGTTCACTGAAACTGTTTGGATTAATATATTATTTCCGTCAACAAGAGTGGGTTTTATTCACCTTATAGGAAAGGAGATTTAGCAGATAATTTGCCCTTAGTTCCCACATTACTTGCACAATACTGGTTAGCTACTAAACTTACTCATAGTGTGGCATGACTGCTTCTGGGGGTGGTAGGATGGGATGAGAGCCAGGAGGGGAAAGTGTATCCCCATATACCATCTCCCATTCACGCATCAACTGCTCCGTTAGTAAGTCACTCCCCTGTAACATTAATTAATTCATAATATATTTTGATAATGCTGACATAAAGTGAACAATATAAAGTCAACTTATAAAGATTCTTGAGAACAATTAAGTACCTAAGGTTTATCAGCTAAGAAACAGAAATATCTGTAGCTCTGGGTAAAGCCACAAGCATGAAAATTCCAGCATTCCTATTTCTTTCTTTCTCAAACCTTGGTTTCTGGATAACTGTCTTTACAATTTCTGTGTTTTTGGTGTTAAATCAGTCTTGGTTTTGGCATAACATACAATCATGTAAATTATTCATCTATGCCAGCTGTATATCAACTCAGGAATATTTGTCATTCAAATAAATATATTATCATAACTTCATAACTTTTATCAGTAACTGTACAGTAACTCCCCAACTTACGAACAATCGGTACATACGAACAAACTTCTGAAGTCCAAAAATTTGTCTGAAAGACACTAGCAACTTCAAATTTAGCGGGCATGCATATAGTTCGCGAGTCTGCCACACCACGGCAGCACCATGCTCTGTGACGCTCACTCAGTACCCAAGCCGCCACCACTCTCCAGTCACGCCAAAATTCAACAGCCTTTGTTCGTTGTGTCGTGGTGTACTGCTCCGTAATTTCGCTTAAATCGTACAATATTTCATAGAAAATGTAGGGTGTGAAGTGAAAGATGGATAGTGAAGCCAATGGCAGTGCAAGGAAACGTCAGGCTATAACATTAGAAGCGAAAAGCTGTGCTGTGCCTGCCTTATCTCCCTGACGCACGCCCGTAACACCCACCATCTTGTTTGTTTACATCGACAGCTGACTTGCCACTACAATATTTGCATAAATAAAATTAGTTTCAATGTTAACGTTGTGTAAATCACCTTCAAATAGCATTACAAGTGTTGGGTAATACAAGTATGGGTATTAAGTATGCTGTAAGTAAAGGGTTTTATTTTTTTTTTTTAATGTAAATGAGGCTTTAAAACGTGGGGAAAATTCCGATGGGGACCCGACTTTGGACATGTACGAACAAATGGATTTACGAACAGCCTCTCGGTCCCCATTATGTTCGTAAGTTAGGGAATTACTGTACATAAATATTAACATAACATACCACATAAGGGTTGGCAGTGATGGGAGGCTTTGTGGTGGGTGGAGGAGGAACAGGTCCCACGTCTTCCCGGGTGTGGTTGACTCCACCCACAATATCACTGCCTGGTGGGGTGTTGTGGATGTGGGGGTAGAGAGATAGTTGTGGCTGAGCCAGAGGTGGCAATGAGTTACTGGAAGATGAAGGAGGCAGCACAGGCTCCTCTGCTGTCTGCAAAATTAGTTCAATAATATCATTAGTATTCTATTACTACCACTATATTTTCTGTCTTTAAAAACTGCAAAGTAAATTTTTTTATAACTACTCAAACCATACAGTGAACTCTGATTTCCATAATACAATAAACAAACATTATGGAGAGAAAAAAAACTTCAGTTTCTGTTGAACAGAAACTACTACATCTCATTTACAACACTATAGTTACTGAACTCAATTACCCATGAGCACTTTTGTTTTGCTTGGTGGCAGAGATTAGATAAAAATATTATCTTTCAATCTGGCAACGGATCTACCACCTTCCGTGCTGTGTATAAAAAAAATCTTAATTGAAACATAATAACTACAAATAACTTACAGTCATGGCAGTTGCTGCATTACAAAAGTGGCATTCACAGCTAGAGGGTGGACAAGTATCAACTGAGGAAGGCATACTTCTTGAGTTGTTTGACGAGGATTGAGGATCTGACATTCCACCTCGTCCACCCACGCAGTCATCACAAGGGCACTGACCCCCACTTTCTTCTGGAAAATGAAGGTGGAAAACATTACTGATGATTCAGACATCTTCAAGCCACTGGTTTAAAAGAAACAGTAAGTTGGTCAGTCACGCGATTGTGGATGATTATACGAAGGAGAGAATCATGATTGGCAGAGGAGGGCTTGACTGAGGGAGAAGGGTGGGTGGAACATGAAGACTTGGGGACTTCTGGCATGGATACCCCATTGGAAAGAAATCCTGGAGGAGGCGAGGTATTACAGCTATAGATTGATACTGTAAATAAACAACCATTTTCTCTTGCAGTTAAGGGGTCATCTTGTATGACAAGTCATCTAACCCACCTGTTCCAGAGGAAATAGTGGGACTCTGCAGTTCATTTTTCAAGAGGCGATCCTGATGGTGGTAACTGCGATGGTGAGCCTTGAAGTGTTCCCAATCTGCCAGCAACTGTCTTCTGCGGGTGGTGATGGCAGCCCTCTCCACAGCATAGTCCTGCAGCAGGGCATCAGCACGTACCCACACTGCCTCAGCCACTGACAGTGTTCGGTGTAGAGATGCCAAGCATCCCATGATGTCTTTGTCCCCTCCATCACACTCATTCAACTGTAAATATAGGAAACTTTGTACACCACTTTCTTCTTTGCTTTACTATTTATAAATTATTACTTGGTTCAGGTATGACTATCTGTATGGATTTTAGAAGTTGTTATTCCATAACAAGTGAGAGATTGCTCACAAGCAATACTTATCAGAATACTGAAAATAACTTATTTATAAGTCAGAAATGTATAATAACACACCTTATGCTTGCACATCTGAGCATACTCTTGAACATCTGGATCAGTCAGGATTGTGGCATAAAAGATGTGCATGTTGACCGTTACCCAGTTGAGCTTGAAACGAACCAGGTGTTCAGAGTCAAGGCGTTCTAGGGCAGGGTGCACTGCCTCACATACACTCATCACCCATTGGTATGAGTCACACACACCTTCCACCCAATGAAAATAAAAATTCAATTAGAATGTGAAAAAAAAAAAAACTGTCACCATTTAAAATGTTGATAGCATGAGCTGGAGATGGGCCTATCCCTCAGACTTGTCACTCAGTATGCAAACGTATATAGTTATAATTATGAAGTACAGTACTTGCATAGATATGAATTTCCGAGCAATAGCGCATTAATCATATAGGTCTGGTGGGGAGTCTCTAAAGCATGCAAAACTGTAGTGTTAGTCAGACTCTCTATGCTGAATAGGTATGTGTGTGTTTAATATGGTAAGAAGAATATGCGTGTTGTTCATAGGCATGTGGTAGAGGGAAGGACGGATCTGAGATGTGCAACTCGAGGCAATTACAGTGAGATCAGTGAAGATACACCACTCATAGGGAGGCACACCACACTAAGTTATATAATTCTTTTATGTAACAAAGTCCGGGCCTCACCTCATATATCCGTTCTAATACATCATATCTCATACCTCTTTGTTAAGCTACACAACATCTGTAGATAGTGTGGATACAGTAATACTTTAAGACTGCAAAGTGTGGTATATGTAATAGAGGAACCATTCATACTCTACAGGAATTTATCAAATACTTATCATTCAAATGTTAAAGAAACACATAAGAAAATTAAAAACATATATATGAGGAGTCTCGTGGATAAGGGGCGAATGTGTCATTTTCTTACTTTCAAGTTATATTTTTTTAAAGTTTGGTACACATATCAGACATAAAATAATTCAGAATAGTATGTTGCTATATATCATAAAAAGCCTCTGGACCAGACCAATTTATACATCTTGAAAAAATAATAAATACACACGCAGTAAAATACGCGAGAGTATTTTTATTGTTCAGTCCAAATGAAATTCATTCCTGTATTAGATATCAATGAAACTAAAACACTGAAAAAGTTCAGTCAAAAATTCTACTTATTACTATAATTATTAATTAATTTCCTTCACCAGCCCCGGACCTGTTGACATAGCCTTCACCACTGTCTCTTTAGGCCTTTATCTCGGACTTTAGCCAAGTATCGGGCCTTCTTTTGCACGACGGCACGGGCGGCGGTGTAATAGCCTCATTCTGATTACTATAACTTGCCATGACACTGAGTAATCTACTCGTAATAACAAAATAATGTCGAGTGCAAACAAACTATGGCTTTTGTTGACACCGGGCAAGGTGAAAGGTGAAGCAGGGGTGGTAGTGCGTGTCTGATTGGTTGAAAGGTGGTGCTTTAACTCGAGAGAGAGGTAGATGCTCGTCCATTGGCTGGGCCGAGCATTACCATTCGCCACTCTTCCTCAGATATCCAACACCTCCTCCCATCAACCACGTGTGTAGAGAAGAGAAGATTTGACATAGTATCCTGAGCCTGTATGGGTCAGAGTTGCAAAATGCTCTTCACCACATGACTTTCAGTGCTTCCACCTACTGGAAAACACGCATAACTCATTTTTGAGTGGCGCATTCGCCCCTTGTCCACGAGATGCCTCATATAATACCCATAACTGGTCTATTATTCCATTATGAATATGGTGTTACTATTCAATATAAAAGAAACACAAGTGGAAACAAGTTACCTTGGATAAAAGCTTTACACTCTTCAGCAGTAGGATTGTCATGAATGGTTGCCAGGAGTCTGACCTTCAACTCTATGCACAATTCATGAGCGAGATGACTGATGCGAAGGTACAACTGATGAGCATCATGGGTTACCAACCTGTCGTCACATGCATAGAGGTTTAAATTTAACACTATAAGTATATTATCAGATTATCTCATTGCCACATTCATAATCTTAAATTTAACAACATTATTAGGTTAGTCATATTATCATTGACATTCCTTGCACTATAACTTTTCCAAGAGGTGGGGAATCCAAGCACAAGAAAAAGGAAAAGTGTGTTAGAACAATATAACAATGACCGAATGCCAAATAAAATGGATTACACTCCAATTTCAAGTTTAGGAATTTTTCAGATCTTCTCAACTCTTAATAAACTTATTCATTACTTTGACTACATTAACAATATTCTCTGCAAATGTCAGAACTATATAAATTACAGTTTTTTCACTACCGGTACATACATGTTGGCTAAGGCTTTGATGCGAGTGAGGGAGGGTCTAGACCGATGTGCTGACCCTTGAGTAGACTGGGGGATCATGGAGCGGTGTAGTTGTCTTAGAGATGACCGCAGCTCAGCCCACACACCAATCATCACGTTCCCACTCTCCTCAACACTTGTCAGCCTGATGGGAAAACCACAATTTAATTAAGTAAAGATGCATTGACAATTGATTAAACTTTCCACACATACACACAAGCATTACTCAATAATGTCAAAAAGCATAGGCCTATGCCTCATTGAAGCACACAACGAATTAAAATAACATACAAGATAATATATTGGTAAACTAAATCAATCAAGGCTCCTCCTCATAAGGTGTTGTTCTTTATCCATATCATTTCTGTAGAAACCAAGCAATGAAGGCAGAGAGGAAACAATGGATAAAAAGGTATGGTTACCAAACTGACCCATAAAAAATTAGGACAACGTAGAACCTTTGTGAGGATCACTGAAAATGCAGAAAACACCAGAAATGTATTATAAAACTTCTAAAATTGTCTCACCCTACAAATTTTGTTAACAGTTGTACCCTCCCACTAAAACTGGGGATCTTCTAAATCACTTACCAAACGCACCATTAACAAATATGGCAAATATACCAATACAATACTATAGCCAGTCCTTGCACAAAGTGATGTATTTTTGTAAATCTTACTTCCATTGTACCTTAGGAAAGGAAGTGAAAAAGTTACCTTACAAGGTTTATTTTACCTCTTTCACCTGCAGCCACTTAAATCTACTTGTTTTACTGCACTGCAATCTAAAGAATAGGGCTTGAACTAATTAATTTCTGTACCATACCTTTTACACACACAGTCAGCACTGGGTGGGTCTTTGACAGCAACATTACTCTCTGCCTGGCACTGCACTTGCTGTTCTTCACATCCAGCTATTGGCACTTCTTTTTTCAGATTTTCACTGGTCTCTTCAATTTTACTTTTCTCTTCACCAACCCTCAATTCCTTGTCATTTACCTCAGGGATCTCTTCAGACCTAAAGACATTAAAATTAAAACAAAACTGTTACACTTTGATTGGACCGGAGATATTCAATCATTATACAGTAAGTCTACTGTACTTTACTGTATTAGCTAAAGTATACAAAAATAGACCTTTCATTCATGGAACTTTTGTAGTGCTTTCTTACTGTTTCTTCAATTTTTTATCTAACATACGATTTGAAGTAGTAGGGTGCACCTTCTCATAAGTAATTTTCTGGCTAAATGGGGTTTCACACTAGCACAGTGTACGAGGTTAGTGTGGGACTGGTGAAATAAGGTACCAGAATGGATGGGGCAGTTGCTATCACAGGCTAGTTCTTTGTACGTAAAACATTGAACTCGTCACAGCAGACAAGTCACATGATGATGATGACGAGAAAACGAAAACAACAACATGGATCTTGTGAATGATGATGACCAGTGTGTGCTGCATTGGTCCTTGAAACTATTATTTTTGAAAAAGAGGAGAGGAAAAAAGCTAGAAGACCACCGTAGATTTGATTTGTTGTCCATGTTTGCATACAATAAAGACTACACTTGTACAGTTGGACACAGGAATGGGTGGTACAGCCCAGGTGAAAGATACATATCCCATTTGAGTAACCAGTGTCTATTATCAGGTACTTGTTTTTTATTACCATCCTCAATACTGACTTCTGCCCCTGATGTCTTCTATTTGGCACTAAGGAACTTGATATTGGGAGAAATTGACCATCTTTCACCTGGGCTATAACACACATTCATGTGTCCAACTGTACAGTTGGACACAGGAATGGGTGGTACAGCCCAGGTAAAAGATACTTGTCCCATTTGAGTAACCAGTGTCTATTATCAGGTACTTGCTTTTTATTACCATCTTCAATACTGACTTCTGCTGCTGATGTCTCCTATTTGGCACTAAGGAACTTGATATTGGGAGAAATTGACCATCTTTCACATGGACTGTATCACCCATTCATGCGTCTAACTGTACAGGTCTCTACGGGATGTAAACACAGTAAAATATCGATATCGTATATTCCACTTTGTGTGTTTTTAGTTATTCAAAAATATTTCCTGATATTAATCCACCCTTATTACTTTGAATTAATTGATATTAATAAATTATATATTGACTTTGTTCTATATAGGCTATGCAGAACTGTCTTGGCTAAATATACATTCCATCTTTGTCCCGCGAATGCCTCCACTGTTCTTCGTTCACAAGACTTTGTTCTGCCAGTCCCACAAAAACCTCATACTCATAGTGTGATACCCCATCAAGTGCAAATAATAACTCAAGTCCAAAAACTACAACTGGGAGTTTAGGCCATGATACTGTTATGTAGTGTGGTACAGCATGAATTACAAGACCACCTGTTGCAATACACATATTTTGGATAGTGGTTCACTTTACACACACATACTTTACTGAATTACATAATCATGTAATGTAGGTACTTACTTACCTGTAGGGTGCAATTACTTCTGCATCAGTATAATATAATGGCATGATCCATTTTTTTACCTGCCTTGTCTAGCAGAAACTTTATGATGGGAAGGTTGAATGAAAATACTCTATGTCAGGGACCCATCAATCATCAGGGACTCCTGCACCTCCCAGTATTCACTTACCAGGCCCTTCGTCAACCAAACTATAGGCTTAATCCCACTTAAACAGAGAGTGTAAATAAACTATGGGTTGTAACTCTGCCATTATCATGCAGCGTCTTGTACTTTTATACCACACCATGGGGTAGGTCTCATAGCTACTGATCTTCAAACAAGTCTTACTGAAACAGATTACAGTACAATAAATCCTACAAATACAAAATATGACTAACAGGGACACTCACATAATTAAATACACAGTAATATCATTATCAAATTTCTTGATAGGCCTACAGTATCAGTCTAATACCATGTACTGATACCATAATCTACAAACTACCAATGTACAGCATAATATACAGTATTTCAGATATATTGAAATCAGACTACTGTGCTGTACTTGGTAAATGTATATGGTACAATCTAGTGTTGTGATTTTCATTGGCCATAATAGTCTGAAAATAATATAAATAATTAGTGTACCGTACTGTCCACTTCCTAATTTGATTGTCTAATGCACCAACACGTAACACACACACATACTGACCTTGGAACTCTAATACTGGCAACAGCATCCACAGCATATGGCCTAATCTTACCTTTCTCTTCCTTTATCATGATTCTCTACCAGCCAGGTCATTCCACAGAGCCATATTGCTATTTGTGATGCATAGGAGTTTCTATCCTACCACTATACAATAAAGCGCAGTATATTTTGAATGAATTACCGTTATTGCGTATGGTTTTTCTACCTTCATTACCCACTAATTAAGACCATTCTAAGACTATTTACTTCTATGGCATTTCCTCCGTAATTGCCCCATTTCCAAGATAGGGCATATTCAAATGAGGTATTTTGAAATTAGCCTGACCTTACCTGACCTAACCTAGACTGCATCAGACTACCGGGACCTAACCTGGGCAAACTACGGGGAAATAATCGTGATAAAGTACAATAAATGACTGGGGCAAAATACTGGGACCCAGCCGGATCTGGCAAGACTGCTGCAAAACGGTAATTCTTTCAATAAATACCTAAAGCGCTATCCAAGGGGCCTTACTATATAGTACGGTACTGTACTACATATGTACTCTTCCTAGCAGTACTACATGAAGAGCATTGACTGATGCTGATAAGGTTATAACTAATTTTGGTTAATTACCCTTTCTCTGCTTCAGATACTTTGATCTTGTTGGATGTATCACAATCCATAGATGTCTGCCCAACTGTTGAATTCTCATTATCATTCTTCTCACTCTTGTTTACACTTAGGATTTCTTCTTCTGTAGTATCTCCTGAATCTTTAGCATTTACAGAAACTGTCATACTTGAAGCCTCATTATCAAGGTCTTTTTCTGATTCTTCTGAGTTCAAGATATTCTCCAAGTCTTTATCCACAATGGCACTTGTGTTGCTTGTGGCTTCTGTACCAGGACTTGAACATCCATTTATTGATTCTGATACACATTCTGGTTGTTGTTGAATCAAAAGGGAACATTTCTCCAAGGCTTCTATTATTTCACAAACACCATTGGAACTGGCCATAGAAACCTCTGCACAGTCAGTACTCTGCGTCACACTGACACCTTGTTCATTAGACATCGCTGCCTCCGTCTCACTTCTAGTTTCTACAGGGGTTTCTTTATTACCTTCAAGCTTAATGTTAGCATCTGGCAAATCTGGATTAGAAACATCTTTGGCACAAATGGTGGTGGTGGATAATGCCTCACTTTCTCCATTCTGGTATTCCTCCGATTCACCACCATTTGCCTTACAATCTTTTGCCAAAATTTCTACCACGTTGGTCGTGTGATCATTTTGACTCCTGTCAACCACGTCACTATTTACACTGAGCTTGTTGTCAAGATTCTTAACACACTCTTTTGACAGCTCAGTGAGTGTGGGCACATATTTTCTAATTTCTGTACCCGACTCCATATCTGTGCCATGATTGCAATTTGTTACCAATTCAAGGTTTTCCAATTTTTTATCTGCACTGCTCTCAATGGCAATACTCTTAATTTTGCTCGTATCTAAAACCACTTGTGAATTAACAGCTTCTGTCCCCACTTCGATTTTTCCATCGTCAAGCTGTTCCGAAGAGTGACTGGAGGGAGCGGAGAGCTGGCTGGTTGGGGTGGAGGAGCCCTCACTCGCTGTCCTCATATTGGAATCTGAGTCTGGGGACAAACTCCTGCCCTCTCTGTGATCGAAGAAGAGCGGCACTCGATCATCACCACCGTGGCTCGTCAGGTCACCAGAAACTGCTGTAATATTATTCTGGACATCATTAGATATATATTCTCCACCACTTCCGACCCCATTCAAACTACCTTCCTCTAGGTAGGATTCATTTAATATTTCTTTAATGAGCTCAGAGACTTCAAAATGAGTCTCATCATCAACCCCAACCAACTCCTCAAACCTGGGCTTATCAATAATGTTGGTGGTGGTGTTTTTGACGACCTTTGTAGTGGTGGTAGTGGTGACAGCATCTTGTTCATCACTCACTCCATTCACCACTACAATCTCCTCCTCCTTTTCTTCTTTTTTCTCCTCGTCACCACCATCATCACCATTGCCATCCTCCTGCCGCCACACCTCCTTCATCTTGCTACCGCCTACCATATTCTTCGACTCAATTACGGTTACTTTATTGGAGTGGTCGAGGATTTGTTGATTATTTTGTACAGCCTCATCAACATCATCACTTCTCCTGGCCACCTCCTCACCTCCATCACACTCGTTTCCACTTCTTGAGGCCTCTTGTGCCTCATTGTGTATATCCATTGTTATGTTCCCTCTTTGTAGATTCGTCCTTTTCACTCTCCTTACTCTAATATAGGTAAATACGACCCACAGAACAATAAAACAAGGAGCAACAGCGGCGTGGTTACTGAACAATATTCACTGTTGCCACCTCAACCATGACTCAAACCGCCCAATGTCAGGCCACATATAGCCCAAAGTATTTCTTATCAAATTATTATCTTATTGATGGTTCTCGCAAAGTCTAAACTCCATTGCTATAATTTTTTTTGTTGGTAGAGGGGATATAGTTTCTCACTATTATAATGTTTCGATGACAGTAATGAGTGATAACTTGGCAAAAAGAAGCATACTATCATCACTTATTCTGCGCCAAGCACAATTTATACATTAAAAGTCACTATCATAATAAACTCACCATTATCATTTGGCTACTTCTATAGCTTGGGTATTATGGTCATTGATTATGACAACATCAACAAGAGGTGCACAAATCCTTCCAAGCCCAGCAGTTACCATAAATAGCCCAAAAATGCCTGAAAATGTCAGTCTTAGCACCATTGTGGGTAGTTGTCAAGCAGACCTACAGAGGACACCACCACCACCTTTAACACAGGGACCATACCAATAATTAGTTTTAGACTTTTATTCGCATTCTTTATACAGTATCAACATGATATGCCCTACAAAACTCTATTATCAAAGCGATTATACAGTCAGACGATGTGTGAATCATATTTTTCCTTTTTGTTTATAAAGGTGGCTCTTCCCAGGGTGACAAACCTTGCTGCAATGAAATGAGCATCAAAATTATTTCTCTAGTTTTCATTTTTACTTCTAAACTAAGCAGAAATAATTTTGTTTTTGTTCTATAAAGTTTATTGATTTATATGATCACATTATAGCTAGCATTCTTTGTAGTCCTCAGGAAGTTGGATATGAAAGGTTGGTGGTCCTGTCATCTATTGTTTACAATCAGAGGTAAAGTTGGAAAATGGTGCTAGATAACCTATATACTGTGGTAGCTCTTGTACTGTTGACCTTCACCTTACCCAGAAGTACACTTAGTGAAGATACAAGTGTTAGTGAAGATCCAATCAGCAGTTGGGACGTGTGTTTGCCTCACTCTGCTAAAATCAACTGTTCTTACCTGTGAGTTCCTGCCATCATCACCATCTTCAGGGGCCATATCACCTCGTTTTGGCGGCGCTTAATATCAATCAATCAATCACCAATTTCAGGAAATTTATCAACTGTTCCTCCTTTCCTTGGTGCTTGCTTTTCCACCTCTCTCTCACATGCTTCCTGTCCTGCCTTTCCTTAAATTTGGCATTCCTTTGTGCTTCCTGTCCCACTTCTATCACCTTCTACCTGTTGCTGTTGTTGTTGTTCTTGTTTGGAAGGTATTGTAAGCCCCGCTCCACCAGCAGATGGCACTCCGCAGGACCTCCCTCAATATTATTAAACACTATTATCATTTCTAATGCTCATATCATCCACGTCGTAACACTGCGAACAGTTGTATTTTCTATCTTTTCTTAAAAGTCATGCAATTTTCACTACTCTGGACAATACTTGAAAACCTCAAAAAATTCCTTAAATATTCTTAGTATATACAAGAAAGTATGCGTCGCGACGTGTCATTTTTCGAATTTTAGCATAATCATAACTACTCAGCCGTGTCCCTGCCAATGTCAGGATAATCTTAGTCCTTAGTAGAAGCTTGTATCGATGAACAAAGCTAACGTGAACATCTGCTGGTCCCAGGCAGCTCCTCCCCTCTCATGTTGTGGACCACTGATTGGAGGGAATTGGTACTGTACTGGTGCTGGTGTATCCTGGTCAGGAACTGTTGCCAACCACTTATCTAATTTGTTCTTGAAGCTGTCTGATGTAATGCCTGTCAAGTTTCTTATTTCTCGTGGGACCGAGATGAAGAGGCATGTCCCTGTGAAAGTGAAGCTGTGGTAATTAATGTCTTCACCCTTTGGGATGCACCACCTACCCTCCTCACGAAGCACAGCTGGCCTCTTCTGGGTTGGTTGTTGACCTGCAGGCCTGGGTTCAGCACCAGAAACTCCAAAATTTTCCAAATATAAATTATGGAGTACAGTACTGTATATACCACTCACGGCGTCTCTGTAGGGAGTAGAGTCCCAAATGCTCCAGTCGTTACCAGTACACAGGGGGAGCATTTCCCTTTGCATGCAGCAGTGTAAACTCCCTCCCCTTATGGTCCCTTCAGGGCTGGTCTCATGGAAGGTACAGTCCCATTTCCCTGGGATGTGCTTCAGTAGCTCAGGCATAGCCTATAGGGCCAACCCCTCCTTTATTTTAATTTGTTTTTTCACTGCGACCAGAGTGTACCAGGGGTCTGTGGGGCAGGAGGCCATTCTGCCCCGGGAGAACATCAACACCAACACCAACAACAACAACAACTTTCTTGTTATTATGAGGCTGATTGAAAACATTCTCATATTGTTGTGCTTGCTATCCCACCTCACATTCACCTATTTCCTTGACATACTGTGCCTACCGGGTCTTTTAGTCCTAGGGCAGTCTTCTTTCATCCTCAGTCAATTAGGGAATAGTAATGTTGAGTAATTTTCATATTTTCATGAACCACATCTCTCAAAAACCAGCTTCATCAATTTGCTCTGAGTTTTGTATGAGCTTGAGAAGTTTTAGACTTAAAATATTTAATGTGTCATATTTGTCCTTTCTATTATTTCAGACCATTAGAGTTTTTGGAATGTGATAAACCAACTGATCATCGTGGCAACCAGTCAGCTCGAGATGATGAAGGACATGGCTGTGTTAAGGTAAGGGCCGTATGCAAGAATATCCCTGGTGTTGACGATGGCACAGTAACGGTACAATGGCTTTGTAGTACTGTGTCTAGGTAGTCATTGTATCATTACCATGCCATCATCACCATCATTGTTCTTGCATACAGCCCAAAGTTGGATGGAGACTGTTTTACAGGCTTATTAGACAGAAACTTTACTGATTTAGAGAAGTATAAATGTATAAAGTAATAGCTTACGAAAAGCTATTTAATATGGTTCCTTTTCAACTGATTTTATAATTTACAATCTGTACATGTATTTGCATATCCCATAAAGCCAAAAAACCTTACTTAATTGTCTCTGGTTTTCAGTTTGGAGGACAGAGATTTGAAGAAGTAGAGATTACTAAGGTATGGTGTACAGTCTTAGATGGAATTGAATGCTGTGGAGAGAGGAGGTTTCTTCGTGATGGCTTCCCATGTATCAAGTAAGTTTTTATCATGTAATGGACACATTGAGATTTGTGAAAATATTTACTGCTGCACACTTGTTGAATATGAATTATGTTATTTCAAATGTACAAAGTTTGAATTTCTCTTCAGGTATCGAGGACATTACTTTGTAACAACACTCATCTACAGTGTCTTGTTGGGTTTCCTGGGTATGGACAGATTCTGCCTGGGCCAGACTGGTACAGCTGTTGGGAAACTTCTTACTATGGGTGGTGTTGGCATTTGGTGGATTGTAGATATTGTTCTTTTGATTACAGGATCTCTCACTCCTGAAGATGGAAGC
Source organism: Petrolisthes manimaculis (assembly GCA_034508575.1). NCBI lineage: Eukaryota > Metazoa > Arthropoda > Malacostraca > Decapoda > Porcellanidae > Petrolisthes > Petrolisthes manimaculis. The sequence continues at coordinate 76,526 of JAWZYT010000805.1, forward strand.
AATTGGAACCCTTATGTATGAAAATTATTTTATGAATTTACTGTTATTTAATAATTGGAAGTCCTATGTATGAAAATAAGTTTGTATTGACACTTCAGTTAGTGATGCATTTAGACCATCCATATATGAAAATGAATTAACAGTGATATTGTTGTATTCTTTTGAAAACTTGAACACTGTTAGGTGAACATGGCATCCGTTACAAACTCTAATGCGAAAAGATATCGATTCTTAGGCCAGGAAGAGGAGATTCCCAATTTTCATGCTGTGGATACATTGCGTGAGAAAATTTTGAAGTGTCTTGTGGAAAAGCAACTCACAAAAAGCACGTCCTTAAATGAGCAGTTGGAAAAAAGTAAAATCTTCATAAAATCCACATCAGAGGTATCAATTTCAGCTAACACTTGTGGACTTTCTTCTTGCCAAGAATATAAAGAGTTGGAAACCTCCTTAAACACTAAACAAATTCTTTATTCATGTGGGCTTTCTCCTGCTGAAACTGAACTACTTTTAAATGAGGGTAGCAGTAGTTCTCTTGAAGCTCCTCATGCCAAGCAAAAAAGACTGAAGGAAATAGAAAAGAAACTCCTCAGTCGTCAACATCAGCTAGAAGAGTTAACACATTCACCTCCTGACCAGTTCTCTGGGGCCTTACCATTGAACCGACATCAATATGAAGAAGAGTGCAGTTTTTTGTCATCCCTGACAAACACAGAGAAGCCCACTCCATGTCTTGTGCGTTTGCAGCCACATTGTGACCCAACCATTCCTCATAACCATCCACTCAATCACTTAAAGGATATTGCAGATGAGCTCTTCTCTAAAGACACTGCATTAGAATCCAAAGTTAATTCTTGTGCAACAAATTTCAAACAGAAAGTGACAGAACTTGTAGGATCATCTCTAAAACGTAAGAAGGTCAGAGAACAGAACTGTATTTACCTGACAGAGAAGCCAAAGTCATTCTGGGACTTAAAAGATATTCCTAAAATAATTAAAAGGGAACAAGTTAATAAAACTAAAAGGGATATTGGTATCATTTCTGCTAAGAAAGTAGAGTCCCCAATTAGGAAAGAAATTTTTTCAAGAAGTAGTACATGTAATGGGAATGCTGTGATAAATCAGACACGGCCATTTGTTCTGACACTAGACCCCAATGAACTAATTCCACTTGATGTCATTAAGTCAAATAGGAAAACAGTCCAGGAATTGCTTGCTATGGACAAGTTCAAGAGCTATAGTAAAGGAAGTCCTTCTTTCACACTTTATGTAAAAAATTTATCCCATGATGCCTCTCCCAAAGATCTTGCCTCATTAATGGGACACTTTGAATGTGAAGGTGGTACAAAAATTCAGTATAGAATACTGAATGGCCGAATGAAAGGTCAGGCATTTATTATGTTTCCAGACAAGGAGATGGCTTCACGTGCACTAAACATTTGTAATGGTTATATTTTGAATAACAAGCCTCTTGTAATTGAGTTTGGTAAAAGTAAATCGAATAATTGCTGTGATTAGTACATTCATCCTTAGCTGTACAAAATAAGCCTCTTTGGAATTAAATTAAAGTTATTTCATTATATCTACAGTACAGTAAGATTAGTTAAAAAAATTTAAACATTACCAGCTCTTTGTGTTGAATACTTGAAACTTATGTAAATATATTACTTAAATTATGTAAGAAATATTATGTTTCTGCATTTGTTTTTCAATAATGTAGCTAAAAATGATGTGGAATCATGGCATAATTGCCGTATAATTAGTGGGCCACAAAAAAATCATGAAATGGGGTTTAAACTTTAGTTGTGTATAATAACTGACATATTGTAATCTCTTAATAGCAGGTGCTATAATCTGTTACATTTTATTCCCTTGCTATTTAGTAATCCCTCTAGTATGAAGATGAGTGTATGCCGTTTCACATCTTTTACTGTTCTGTAGTGAAATTTTCCTTCCAGTACTGTACAGACTCCAGAAATTTTTTGGCTATACAGTATTAATAGAACCAGCTCACTATATGTGTTAGTGAGGACCAGTCACTGTATGTGCAGAACTGATTATTGATAGACATTTACTGTAATGAATGTAGACAGATTTTGGAGATGCGTGATTAGAAAGTTTGCAGTAGTTAACTGGGAGTAGACTGCTAGCAAACATTAAATTGAAAGGTGTTAGAAAATGCCCTCTTAATACATTGAACTTGCAGTGGCTGAATGAAAATAATGGGTACAGTTATGTGTTGCTAATTTTACAAAGAGTTTATTATCTACACATGTTAAAATTTGTACACCTTTCTTCTGGTCTTCTGGACATCTTCAGCACAATTATTCCACTGTGATTTGTTTACAGTTGCTAATGCCAAACAGTTTATTCACCACAGAAACTGTCACACTTAAGTGGTTTATATGTTGTGTTTGCTAGATGTGTAAGGTAAATACACACACGTACAGTTGCCAAAAAAAGGTACTGCGACAACTATTGATACAACATTAAATATATTAATGTCCATAGTTGTTTGTAGGGATTATAAGTATGTATTACAGAAGGATATGTATATTTCCTTCTGTTATACATGTTTATAGTCCCTACAAATAGTTGTAGATATTACGATGGTTAAAGTCCTATCAAGAATTGTCGCAATACCTTTTTTGGCAACTGTACATACATTAGTGCTAAAGTACAAAGCTAATAAAAGAAAATATTGTAAAGATTATTCAACCTGGTTTTTATAAATCCCTTAACTCTTCAGAAATGTATGTGTCATGGAATATAATATGTGATCCATGTTTCCATTGTTATATTTATCATGTAATTCCCTCTGCTTCAGTATCAGCTACTGTACTGTAATGTATTATATTACTGTATATAATTATAACACTAGTCCCACCTTCCTCTCCTCCAGTGGTGGGAAGTGAATGATCCTCTTGTGGTGATATCCAATAAAATAAAATACTGGTAACCAAAACAAAACAATGGAGGTACCATATTACTTTAGTGCCATGGCCATTTTCACAAAGGAAGTCCCATGAATAAATAAGGTATCGGCAATGTATTTTTTGGAGCATAACATTTACCGACAGAGCAGGTATACATTTTCGCCAGGTTAATAATAATGAAAAAAATAAAAATAATGTCAGTGCTGTGTTAGACAATTCAGCTCTTCAATAAGACATGTTAAATTTTATCAAGGTTGTTCAGTACATGCACAGTTGGCAGCATAAATTCGCGTCTATCTCCTGTACTTAATATTGATAATATGACCAGATAGTTGCATTCAGAACTAGTTTTTATTCCAATAACACACGTAATTTACCATATGAGACCTATATCTGTCGTCTCTGCATTAAAATTGTATTACAAAGGTAAGGGAAGTAAGGATGAGTGTGGTAGCTATAGGGGAATAAACCTTAGTGTACCGGAGAAGGTCCTTACTGAGAGACTGATAGAAGTAACTGGGAATAAAGTTAGTGAGGAGCAGGGAGGGTTCAGAAAGAGTAGAAGATGTGTGGACCAGATCTTTGCAATAAAATCAGCAGTGGAGAAACATATTGGAAAGGGTAGGAAGTTGTATGGTGCCTTCATGGATTTGGAGAAAGCATAGGCCTACGATAGGGTTGATAGGAGAGCTATGACAGATGTATTAAGGATTTACGGAGTGGACGGGATTGAGGCTTTCTACAGGGAGGCAAAAACTTGTGTGAGGGTCAAGGGCGATTTGAGTGAGACCTTTGATATCAGTGTAAGATTGAGGCAAGGGTGTGCCATGTCACCATGGCTGTTCAATATCTTCATGGATGGTTGCATGAGAGAGATGAAGGCAAAGGTGGAGGGTCTGAGTGCAAAACTGAGGTTGAATGGAGTAGATTGGTCCTTGGTTCCATACTTATTTGCGATTGACACTGCTGCTGGCCGAGAGTGATAGGGAGTTACAGAGGATGGTGGATGAGTTTCAGTCCGTGTGTAAGCGAAGAAAACTGAAGGTGAATGTTAGTAAGAGTAAGGTGATGGTATTTGAGAGGACCAAAACAGAAGTAATTGACTTTGCTACACCTTACAGAGTAGCTGTACCAACTGGGAATGTGAGATAACTTTAGAGGGTGAGAGGATGGAGGAGGTGAGGGAATTCAAGTATCTGGGAACAGTTTTGAGTAAACATGGAAGTATGGAAGAAGAAGTCAGGGAGAGAGTAGTGAGGGGCAGGCAGGTCATAGGATCACTGGGGAGGATAATAAAGAGTAGGAGTGTGAGAATGGAAGTGAAAAAGGAACTGAGAAATAGCATAATCCTGCCAACACTGACATATGCGTCGGAGACATGGACATGGATAGAATAGGTACGGTGGAAATTATTTATCTGAGAGGAGCATGTGGACTTACTAGGTGGGATGGAGAAAGTAATGAGAGTATGTGAGGTGTGGTATGAGTGAGAAGGCAATTGGTATTGAGTGTAGAGTGGTTGAGAGAGTGAAACATAATACATTGAGGTGGTTTGGACATGTGGAGAGAATGCAACAGGGTTTATTCTAACGTGCAGTTGTACCCCTTTTGTGCAGTTGTAAATTCAAAATGTGCAGTTGTAAATCCAGATTTGTGCAGTTGTAAATTTGTACTTTGTTTGACTTTGCTTGGGTACCGTAGGGTGTCATAAACTAGGAAGGAACCACAATAGAAGTCACTGATATATAGCTGACCAGAGTTGCAGTAGTCCAGTCTTAAATGTGTGTGTAATTAACTATATATAGTTTTATTCCAAAATGGCCATATATGGCAGATGGCCTCGCGCCACCCTATATCCATCTCACGCCCCCCCAGGTGGGCGTGCACCCTGGTTTGGGAACCACTAGTTTAGGTCGTTGGGGCCTCGAATCAGAGTTTGTGCAGTTGTAAATTTTCCTTAGAGTAAACCCTGGAATGCAAGGTGAGGAGTTTGCAAAGAAGGTGTACAGTAGTGAAGTTGTGGGACCTGGTGTGAGAGGCAGACCTCCGGTTAGATGGCAGAACAGAGAGGAAGAGTATGTGAGAGAAAGAAGTACAGTATGAGGGGGGGAGGGGGGATGGAGCAAGTGAGGAGGGAGTGTTGGAACAGGGAAAACTAGAGACTCTTCTGCCTTGGCCAACCCCTTGGTGGGAGTTCCCAGAGGGAACGAGGCGTCGGAGCTATAGATAGATAGATAGATACATCACTATTACTAATACAGTCACACGCAGGTGGAAATGAAGTGAACCTATGCTGCCGACTGTACAATCGCCTCACTACCCAGTGTACCCACCCTCCTTGCTGCTTCTGTGTCCCGGGTGACGGTTCTCTACACGACAGGTTACACAGGGTTCTACCAAATAAAACTGATTGCACTTATCGTTTGCAGCTCCTTGTTTAAATCCTTCTTTTCTGTATACTTTTATTCATATAGGCATAGGGTAATAATACCTTTACTATTCAAGGGTTATCCCTGTGATGAGCAAAGCAACATGTTCTTAATCAGTCCAACAATAATTGGGTAATATTTTTGCCAATCAAGTTTAACATATACAATCACATATTTTCTAAATTCGTATATATATATCTCAGACCTAATGCCGCATTATTTGTCAAACGTTAACTCGACATACTACCATCTCATTAAAAAATATAAGAGGAATGGTCCCAACTTTCAAAAACTCCTCTCCTCCACTCTACTTTCCCCCCCAACAGTCGTCCCCCAGACTCCTCTCTACCTTTTTCCCTCTTAATCCACGTAACCTGTCACACAGAGAAGGTTTACCCGGGACACAGAGGTAGCGAGGAAGGTAGGTCATAATTATTGAAGGTGGTAGTACATCTAATCATCATAATATTCATAATAATCATAATCATCATCATCATCACTGGGGATAGGTGATGTAGTGGTGGTGATAGGTGATGTAGTAGATGACGGTGTTGATGTTGTACCAGTTGAAGTCTCGTTGTAGTTGTGGTGGGCTGGTGGTGGTGGTGGCGGCGACAGCAGTTGTGAAATGAAAAGTTTATTGTTAAGCCATACAACCTATATAGGAGGAAGGTCGGAGCATGCTGATCAACCCATAGACAACTTTATTAACTTGTACATAAATATTATTATTAAAATACAAAGGTTTATAAGAAAGTATAAATGGACCTATTGTATAGGAAATGCCATTTGATTTATAGGAACTACTCATATGTAAGAAATGTATAGGGTATAGAATCTGATGTGGTGGGATTCAGCTAGGTGTAGCTAGGTGTTATATAGGTTATATAGATGTTATATAGGTAAGGAAAAATAGAAGGTCACTCCGGGCAATAGATCTGAGGGATTTTATAGGTTTCTTAATGCTGATAAATTAGTCACCTAGATATCCTCTGCAGAAGGTAAGGGCCGAAATGTCTCATGAAATTTCAAATGTGGATCATGTATGTATACTGTAGAGTAACTAAACTCAGATTAGTGACGTTACTGACGTGTGTAGCTGCTATTATTATAACTAACATCACTCAGATTAGTGACGTTACTGACGTGTGTAGCTGCTATTATTATAACTAACATCACTCAGATTAATGACGTTACTGACGTGTGTAGCTGCTATTATTATAACTAACATCACTCAGATTAATGACGTTACTGACGTGTGTAGCTGCTATTATTATAACTAACATCACTCAGATTAATGACGTTACTGACGTGTGTAGCTGCTATTATTATAACTAACATCACTCAGATTAATGACGTTACTGACGTGTGTAGCTGCTATTATTATAACTAACATCACTCAGATTAATGACGTTACTGACGTGTGTAGCTGCTATTATTATACTTCCACGAGGAAAAGGTATTTCATCGCTACACTCGTATTGCAAAATAATAGGAATTTGTCGCGCGACGAAGAGAACTTCTCGAAAAAGTAATTTAATAATACCAACATATATTTTTCTCGTTTAACTAAAATAATGTAGGCCTAAAGTGCTGTAATTGTGGCCCTCATTGTCTGTTACTGTTATTCTCCCGTGTCCTGGCTTATCTTCACCCTATCCACCATTTACTTATTAACTAAACATGTACTCACCTCACACACTGCTAATCATTCTATCTAATCTTTTATTCCGTCCTTTGCTTTCTACACAGTGTTGTCCTATCCTCCCCTCTCCTAGCTCCCAATCTATTATGTAGAGCAGCGAATACGATGGCGTGACTGATATTGTATCGTATATCAGTCTATCCAAAGACAAACACTGTTACATCATAATCTAAGTTACCAGTCGCTTACGTATTTAATCATTGTCCCTTAATTGTCACGCTGAGGTGGCCAATTTTCACCAGTCATATTTTTCTGTCTTTTCTTGAATGGATCTACGTTAAATAAACTGATAAAATTAAATTTGACTAACGATGATGTTGATGAGCCGAATGAATGCTGAAAACAGAGCGTACTATACAGGAAATGAACAGAATAGAAGAGGAAGACAGAAGACCGCCGTAGAGTCGCAACACACTCTATAGTATTCTATAATATACGATGAGGCTGAAAAGGGGGATAGAAAGGAGGAAAAACATCACGAAAAAAACGGGTTAAAATTCACACAATATTCTTTGTTTTTCTTTTTGCATAATCCTGCTAATGAACGAACACACAAACCGGACCATACATAAACCCTCTCGATGGCAGGAATGATAATCTATAAGATTTGATACAGTGACCCTCAGGTGAGAAAAATGATTGACTAAAACCTATTTACCTCTGGTCCAGCACTGAAGACTAGAGATGTTATCCCTCAGATCAGATGGAACAGAGAGTGAATAAAGGGAGCAGCTGGCATCGTCGAAGTGAAAAAGATTACACCCAGGCGTGCTGGAGGCTAAGAGAGCACACTGAATCTCTCCAGACATGTGAGTGTGCCGTGCCTGGAATACGCCCTCCTGTTCCAGTTTCCAGTCCGATACCCACACTGACTTCCAAACCATCAGCTGTTGTGCCATTGAGAAGGTCACAACCAAACCCAAACTGAGTGTCAAACTGTACATGACAAACAAACGCCAACAGTAAACCAGCTGCAGGGTTACCTTCACGCTATTGTCTGGGGAAATTGGAACTTATTAAATACACACATACAAACACACACACACACACACACACACACACACATATATATATATAGAAACCTCACTTCACCTTGGGATGTGTGTATGCAAAATAACCACAGGAGAAATAATAGACAGAACAGTCTATTATTTCTTCTGTGGTTATATATATATATATATATATATATTAAGCACGTATCGTAGCTTATGGTAAAACAATAATGATAATAATAATAATAAATATAAATATAAAGCACATCAAACCAAAAATAGCACATCTTTGTGTTTCATGCTCTGTTGGTCGATCTAATTTCCTGTGTAAATAATGAGTCAAAATTGGTGTGTTATTGAAACAGTGTCAGGTGGGTGCTAAAAGTAGTCTTTGTCAGGAATAAACTATTGTAAAAATAATCAGTTTGGGTGTGACCTCGAGTTTTATCATAATATATATATATACGTAATGCTGCTGGTTCGACTTAGATTCCCTCAGCCTGAATCACCTGTGGTTCCAACGACTAAACAGCAGACCCACTAAATAATAATAATAATAATAATAATAATAATAATAATAATAATAATAATAATAATAAAAGATAAAACAGTTAATAAATATTTACATTACTGTCGGGTTATATTGAGTCTTAAATAAAATAAAAAGTGTCTCTTAATTGTTGAATATAATAGCAAGTGTGTTGAGATGGACCTTCTTACCTTTCAACCTTCCACCTTAGTAGTGAGTGGGACAATGAGGGATTCGCGCCCACCGTGAGAGAGAGAGAGAGAGAGAGAGAGAGAGAGAGAGAGAGAGAGAGAGAGAGGAGTGGGATATCGATGTTGAGAGAGAAAGAGAGATACATAGATTTCACATTTGTTTATAGTCATTTGTAAGCACCACTGAACGAAAGATTGTAAACCGTGTAAATGACTATATGATTATTTATATAAGCATTATATGACTATCGCTATCATACATGTAACGTTGATATTAATTTATTTTATCTTCTCCATTATGAGTAAATTCGAGTTTTTTTTTTTTTTTTTTTTCTCGAAAATTTGAAATATGAGATTACCACTTGGAAACATGATTAATAATTTTACTTATAACTATACTGTACTGTACCTCTCCCAAGCATTGTTTACATATAGCTATACTGTACCTCTCCCGAGCATTGTTTAAGATACACAACAATGAATTGGAAATCGGTAATGTATATATACGGCCCGTTATTCCCCAATCAGTATATGCAAATACAACATATTAAAGAAACCCTGCTGTGATGTAGTCAGAAAATTGGGGATAAAAATGAGTCCTTCAAATATTGCCACGAAACACAACATACATACCTAAATGAGTCCTTCAAATATTGCCACGAAACACAACATACATACATACCTACAGGGAAGTTTTTCTTTTTCTTTTCCGTGGCATAGTCAGGAGGAGGAATCAGAAGCCTTCAATTCCTATACACGATCACCGGGTGCTTAGATTAAAGGGGCAATACAGTACACTATAAAGTGTTTGTAAATCTGGAACAACTGATTCCTCCAATTAATTCCAAGCAACAGATCACCCTCCATTATTTTCCTGTATATTTGGTCCTGTTTCCTGGTACACTTTGGAGGAATCAAGACACTCTACAGTTTAATTAAAGATATATATATACTATCCCTTTAACTCTGAAACACATGATGGTATATTCTTTATGTCACAATTTTTAACCCAAGTCGTGATGATAAATGACCAAATTAATATCCGCCCAAAACTGTGTACATTTAGAGAACACACACATTACAGATAATCGTAGGTACTGTTGGTATATGATAAGTAAATAATAATAATATATAGATACGGACAGAAAAAGGGTAAATTTGTAGACGATTTTAGGAATTTTGGAAACTTTAGACCAGAAAGTTGTCGCATAACATTTTAACAGGTAATAGCTCTCCCCTATGAAGTTAGAAATACACACACACACACACATACAGAGAGAGAGAGAGAGAGAGAGAGAGAGAGAGAGAGAGAGAGAGAGAGAGAGAGAGAGAGACAGACAGACAGAGAGAGAGAGACAGAGAGAGATTAGAAGCTCAGAAGCCCCTGGCTTTCAGTAGTACAAGCCTTCACCCTCCCACTGACCTCCATGACCTACTCTATCTAACGGAGAGAGAGAAAGAGAGAGAGAGAGAGAGAGTATGATAGGTGAGAAAGAAGATTAGGGAAGGAAGGCGCCTATATAATAATATGTGAGAGAGAGAGAGAGAGGAAGGGGAGATGAGAGGGGTAGGAAGGCGTCTGTTTATATGTGTCTGTGTGTGTGTGTGTGTGTGTTGCAGGTGACAAAGGTGTTACTCTCAAGGACTGGCTCGATGGATGGAAAGGTTCTGTAAAGCACTTGTAAGGCTGTAATGCATTTTTGTTTAAGTTGTGTATTAACCTTTATAGTACAAGTGGCAACTAACACTCTGGGGAACGTTGCTGCTAAAGACCATGAAGTTATTTGATACATGGTGGGAAATTAATATGAGTAAATATATGTAAACAATTGTAGTAATATCATGAAAGAGAACAAAATATTCTGTAATACAGCAGGTGTTTAAATTATTACAGTCACACAAGCTAGCACATCTCTCTCTCTCTCTCTCTCTCTCTCTCTCTCTCTCTCTCTCTCTCTCTCTGGAAATACAGTAAATAGAGAAATACAGTAAATAATGAAAGAAAATACTGGAGTAGAAAGGGGATTTATAATAGCTTTGTTGATCTACGTGGGAAACAAATTATTATAAGTAAAAATAAGACATAATGGTGTTGTTGATTTACTTGGAAAACAAAATAAAAATAAAAATGAAGAATTAAGATAATTTTTTGATCCACCTGTGAAACAATTTGTAAGGAAAGAGCTTAACAAAAAATAGTGTGGTTTGTTTGTCTGGGACACATACACACACACACACACACACACACACACACAAGAATGAAAACACTGTAATTGGTGTCTGGAAGAGGGGAGAAGGAGGAGGTGAAGTGGGGACCGAGGAGATAAAGATAGTTACTTCTGAAGCCATAACAATGATGGGTAAGTGAAGGAACAGAGAGATGGAGAGACGTGATGAAGAGTGACAACGACGGAGAAATTCAATGAACCTCGGATACACACACACACACACACACACAAGGCAAATCTCAACGACGGAGAAATTCAATGAACCTCGGATACACACACACACACACACACACACACACAAGGCAGATCTCAACAGAAACTATAGCTATTGGTCTGCTGTGTAACAAGGGTTCATATTCTCACTCAGTTTGGTGTCAGACGAAATAAATAAAATGAAAAACATAAAAATCGCCCGTTCCAAGAATATAATTATAGTCTTCCCAGTGCGTACAGTAATTGCAGGGACCTATAGCCTTCAGTTCATCGACATCACCGACACTTAACGAGGGAACACAATTTAACACAAACCTCTGCGCGCGCATTCACCGAAACGAAACCACAACAAAAGCATGCAGGAGGGAGAAGTTCTAGCAAGCTTAGACCACAACAATTTGAAACCCAACCATCACTTTTTGGGATGACTGTACATGTAGTATAATTATGTCTTTGAGAGAGGAGGGGGTGGATGGTTGAGTGAGTTATTATTCTGCTAGCGACATCTGGTAATCAAACACTGAAGGTGCTTCGTTGGGAGGGAGGGAACATTGGGTGAAGACGACAACTGCTGCACTACACACAACACCTCAGTATACCAAGGGCCTGAGTGAGTGGCTGGAGACCAAAGCCAATAAATAACAAGGAGGCAAAACAACGGGGAAATTATAATACGTATATGTAGTGCCTGCTTCCCTCGTCTCTTTATTGGTTTACACGGTCTCCACGACCATTCACCAAACAGAGAGAGAGAGAGAGAGAGAGAGAGAGAGAGAGAGAGAGAGAGAGAGAGAGAGAGAGAGAGAGAAAACCATTACGATATTCAAAAGTCCAACGGGTTCCAAGTTCTTCGGGGGATGCGTTCTCTCCTTTTTCCCGCCATTTTGCACTCTTCGATTCTGCTGTATGGGTGGTGGAGTTCTAATAAGCCTCCCCTCTCCGTCTCTCTCTTTCCATAATCCCTCCTCCAAGAAGACAAAAAAGTGAGATTCGAAGGTTTCCCGACACCCAAGCTGCTCCCACATTCTTAGTACAGCTAAGTCAGTGAGTTGAGTACGCTGGTTGGTCGGCGAGTGGTGTTTCTGTCATGGCCTCCTCCTCCTCCTCCTCCTCCCAGCGGGCTTCCACGATCTCCCGCCAGACACAACAACAACTTCGGTCAACATGGAAGAGAAAGTGAGGGAAGAAAAGTACAGCAAGATAAAAGAGGGAAGAAAACTACAGAAATAAATATAATTATATGAAGATAAAAGTGCTTATGGTGAATCTTTTGCTACATTCTACTTGTGACTAACTTTACGATGTGAGAAAATAGAATACTGTACATGGTTTGAGATTACGTTATTAAACTATTTTGATATGGACTATGATTGCTGCTAGTTTAATTAAAGTTCATCACCAAAATAAAGCTCAATTAAGTTATGTGACATCTTGAAGGTCTTACAACCCTCGAGTGAATAAGTAAAGAAGAGAGGGAGTGAGTGAGTGAAGAAGAGAGTGAGTGAGTGAGTGGAGAAGCATGTGAGTGGAACGAGGGGTGTAAAAGAAACAACAATTGTCTCTAACTGAACTGACTCATATCCATGCAGTGACTAAAAAGGAATGTCAGTGAGGAGTTTTGTGGCGTATAATCCAATTCTGAGACGACACCAGCCAACTCCAGGCATGGCGATCTGAAGAAGATGTAGAAGTGAGTTGTGAAGGAAAAGGTGGAGGTGGTGTGCTGCAGAGAGAGAGAGAGAGAGAGAGAGAGAGAGAGAGAGAGAGAGAGAGAGAGAGAGAGAGAGAGAGAGAGAGTTACATCTATTCAAAAAACCTTCAACAGACTCTCCAACTTCTCCATCATCACTACCGCTTCCTCCACCACCATGACTTACTTCAACAATCGCACATCCAGGCCTTATAGGGAAACCACAGCTATCGGGAGGAGAGACTGAGGAGCATGATCGTGGCCTGTATGTGTATTCCTTGTTAATGTGGCAAACTCTGTGTATAATGAATTAAGTGCAATCTATCCAGTTTTCTCAAGTGTATTTATATAGAAAAGTATATATGGACTGATGTTTACCTTTGCCTTCCTAGTAATACATCGGGATTGTCTCTAGAATTACTTACGGCCCTATTTATACCCATTAGAAGGTATAAATAAATAAGGTCCCTCAGTGACTGCATGTGTTTTTGTTTGGGGCAACGGGGCCTTTTGTGCGTCATATGAAATCGTCATTGCGTGAGCGATATGAAAGGAAGGGAAGAGACGTAAGGTTAAAATAATGCTATGTAATGCATGAATAATAAGAGGAAAGTGATCAGGTTAAATGCTATGTACATATGAGTTTATATTAAGACACATTACAGTAGATAACATTGAAGAGAAGGAATATGAGAGCACAGGATGACGAGAGCATTACAAGAGTAGACAAGAGAAGTGATGGTGATGATGAGGGTAAATAGAGACAAGAGGACCACACAAGAAGGATATATAAGAGGAGGTGAATAGGGAACAAGGAAGAGAAAAGAGGAGGAGGAGAGAAAGACAAAGAGAAAGACAGGAGAAGGTAGAAGAAGGTGCAGAAGAGGAGGAGACAAGGAGGAAGAGGAACACACAAGAGGAGGATATAAAAGGAGAGAAAGACACGGAGGAAACTAAAGAAGGGGAGAGAAAGAAGAAAAAACGAGAGATAGAAGGAAAAGGACAGGGAAAAATAAGAGGAGACAAAAGGAGTAGGAAGAGGAGATAAAACTAAGTAAGTCTATATAGAAGGAGAAAGGAAAGAAGAAATAGAGTAAACAAAAGGAGGAAAAGAGAAAACCAAGAGAGTGACAAGAACAGGAGAAGCAACAGAAACAGTCAGGACGTGTGAATACCAGTGAGTGTTTTGGTGAGGCTGTAACTCATCCTAAAACACAACAGTACCGTAGCCAAGATGAGTACCTCCTCTGACATGTATCTAACAAGTGAGTAAGAAATATTACAGACACATTACATTATGTTGTACAAATACTTCCTTTCATTGCATTTTTCAGCCTCATGATATAAACGAGGAAGATGTTGTGTATATCCTATTAAGATAACAATTGATGTATCAGAGTAGTTATAAGTGTCCACATACCAGAGGTGATGAGGAATAGACAATATTGGTATAGATTATGTTCGGAACAATGTTTGGGGGCAAGTGTGTCTGTGTCATTACCCTCATTTCTGTGTGTGTGTGTGTGTGTGTGTGTGTGTGTGTGTGTGTGTGTGTGTGTGCGATACATAATGTTGGTATTACAAGTGTGTGTGTTAACCCTATACAATACATACTGTTGGTGTTACAGGTGTGGTGTTGTGGGTGTTGGAGTGGTGTATCAGATTATGGACTTCACTTCTCTCCTACTTTGCCCTCGCTTGGCTATACATAAGAACAGGTGGGTTTCCTTACATAAATACATACATACATACATACTGTACAGTCACGAGCACTAATAAGTATACAGCTTTGGTTGAAGCTTTGAACAGTCCACCAATTCACCAACGAAGTCATTCCAATGGAGATGTTATTGTGTATTTATTTACTGTTCTCTAGGTATATATTCGAAGCACAGCACACCTGAATACTTATTAGTGCTCGTGACTGTACATCATTTTGACGAAAGGTTTAAATTATGGAGGTTATCCTATGCTTTTACCCCTTCCCTATAATATACAACCTCCAAGCCCCTGTCCCACTTCCTCTATTATCATCCTCTCCCGTCGACCCCCTCCTCCTACATCGCCACTCCATACCCCTATACCGTCGACCCCACCTCCTCCTCCTCTGCCCCTTCTCCTCGTTCACCTTCTACCTCTGCCCCTCCCCTCCACCCTCTACCCTTACTTACGACCCCCCTCCCCACCACCCTCTACCCTTACTTACGACCCCCCTCCCCTGCACTTGTAATACTATATACGGCTTCACTGTCCCCCATTCCACTGTAAGCATGTGTTGGAGACGTATGAAACATGAAGTAATAATTATCAGGTTATTTTTTTACACTGGTATACAATATTACTGTTGTTTATATTAACTATTTTTTATTGTTATTCTGTATATGTAGGAGGAGTTACATAGAGTTACATAAATACACAGACCACAACACACCTTACGGTCCAATCGAGGTGTCCTGATTTGAGTATTACTGGTAGAGAATAGAATACTCCCCAGTGATAGTCGAAGATAGGGATAGCAAAGTAGTATAGGCTCTCTCCCCATCCACCACTCCCTCCGGCCTTGAACATTTTCCTATTAATTGCTTAAGGGTGAAATCTTCAATTGACGTCCAATAAAAATTCATTCCTACACAAGCACGTTACAGTATCCTAAATCTCCATCACTGAACAATATAACTCAGTACACGTTTTACATTATATAGTGGTCAATGATTAGGGTGTGTGACAAGAGTAGCCTACACATCACCGTCATACGTCATGGTATTCACATTTCACTCTGATCAGAGTTACCATTTGGTGTTATGTATACATTAGCGAGCTTCCATTCGTCAGGTATTGTCCCAGTGTGTAGAGAACAATTAAAGAGCTTTTTGCTTCCTTTAATACGTGAGGGGAGAGCGTGTCAGGCCCAGGCACGACCACAGTCCACAGAGAGTGGACTCTGAGAGTGGTCTCTGTGGACTGTGGGCACGACTACCTTGAGTCCTAGACCGTGGGTTCAGGTGACTTATTTACACTTGATTTTTCGGTACATTTTTTTACGTCTCTTTCTGTTATGCTGATATTACTTAATAAATGTTTCCATTTTGGACTACTGTTTCTGTTGGTATATAATTCGAGTTTTCTGTTGTAAAGACTAATGCAAAGAATTCGTTCTTCATCTGTAGTAGTCTCCAATCTCGTCAAGTAGTGGTCCGATAGTTGAAGTGAGTACTTTCTTATGCCGAATATAACTGTAGAACTCTTTCGGGTTTATTTTACTTTGGTTTGCAACGTGTTTTTCAATGTCTTTTTACTTTGTTAAATAACTCTTAGCTTTTAGTCGTAAGACTGTAAACTTGGCCCGCTCATCATTGTCGTCCAAGATTTTCCATCTATTATGGGCGTTGTTATAGGCCTTGGTTATTGGTGCATAAACAGTCAGCTATCCCTTTACTCCATTACTTGGGTTTAACGTTTTATACTGAACGTCCTTTTTTTAATGGTATCGCTTTTATGTACGAGTACTGTACGCATTAGTGAAAAAGTCCCATTGTGTATTATTGTCGTTAGTGTCGCGCTGACAGTTCCAGTCAGTATCATTAAGTATCGCTCCGAGATTGTGAACATTTGCTTTGCTAAAGTCGGGGATTTTTTCATTGCTGCTATATATTTCAATTCTAGTGAAATATATACTGAAATGCACACCCACACATTCTCTTTCATTTTCACACACACACACACCACCTCCCTACCACCTGTATGTACAGTCACCACCTATAGACCACTTACTGACTCAGCATTAAGACAATTTGGTCAGTGGGTGACAACATATCCATGGAATGAAGTCACTACACCTGAAGATGTCAACACCAAGTGGGAAAATTATCACTCTTCAGTTATGGAGGCTTACCATCATTTCTTTCCCTCCAAAACATCCAAGAAACATCCCTCTGACCTTCCATGGATCACCCCTAGACTAAAACGCCTCCTAGAATTGCGCAACCAGGCATTCTACACCAACAACCACCTGTATAAACAACTGAGGAACCAAATAATCAGAGAAATTCGTGAGGTAAAGAAGTCCTATTACCCCACCAAGGTGCACCATCTCCTCCAAAACAACTCCAGTCAGTGGTACACCAAGATAAAAACCCTCTGTGGTCTGGGAAAGAATTCTAAACCCCTCCATTTCCTCACTGGTGTGTCAGATGAGGAAGCAGCTGAGCAAATAAACACCCACTTTGCCACCATTTGTCAAAGCCTTCCTCCTCTCAATCTCTCTCTCCTACCAGATTACCTTCCCTCCTCCTCTCCTCCTACTATCGAAATATTTCAAGTTGCCAAAAAATTGCTAAGTCTCAAATCAAAAAAATCCACCACTCCACTTGACTTACCCATCAAAATTTACAAAGAGTTTTCCCCTGAACTTGCAGTACCCATCACTTCAATAATTAATGCCTCCCTTAGACAAAGCAAATGCCCAACAGAGTGGAAAACCTCTTTTATAACACCCATCCCTAAGTTGCCAAACCCTCCCACACTAAATGATCTTAGACCAATTGCTATTACCCCTGTTCCTAGTCTCATCTGTGAAGACTTTATATTCAACTGGGCATATGATACCATCAGTAATTACATTGACTTGCAACAATTTGGCAACATGAAATCTACCTCTACCACTCATTGCCTTGTCAGTCTGCTTGACTTCATCTATCAGAACTTAGACAAACGCAAAACATCTCTTGCTTTAGCCTTCATAGACTTTCGGAAGGCCTTTGATCTAGTGGATCACACCACAGTGATAAAAAAAGGGCTTAAATTAGGTCTCCCTGGATATCTTGTGGCATGGTTGTGTGACTTTCTGTGTGAGAGACAGCAGGTCACACGGTATCAAAATCACACCTCCACCTCTCGAAACCTGACCTCTGGCATCCCCCAAGGAACAAAAATGGGCCCTCTTTGCTTTATGCTACTAATTAACGACGCCCTCACTGACACACCACACCGCTGGAAGTATGTGGATGACTCTACAGTAGGAGTCACTATTAACAATGACTCTCCTGATTACAGTCATCTACAGAATATCCTCGACCACCTGCAATCCTGGACCAGAGAAAATAGTGTCACCATCAACCAAACCAAGAGTGTAGTGATGCACATCAGTACATCCACCACTCCAGTACCACCACCTAATGTCACTATTGGCTCTCACTCACTACAGCTGGTTGAGTCAACTAAACTTCTGGGAGTCACCATTGATAATAAACTGGATTGGAAGCAACACATCACCACCATCATCAAGGCAACCACCTACAGACTCTACATGCTGAAAACAATGAAGTCCCTGGGTGCCCTACATCAACAACTCAGGGATATATATACTACTTTCATCCTACCCAAGTTGACCTACTCATCTCCAGCCTTCTCATCATCACTAACCATCACACAACAACGCAGGCTGGAGAGGGTACAAAAGAGAGCCTGTAGAGTTATATTGGGGGTCACCTACACTACCTACGACCAGGCGCTAATCTCCCTTAAGCTACCCTCACTGACAGAAAGACACCACCGTGACCTTCAGACCTTTGGTGAAAAGTTGCTGCTACACCCCAGACTCCGTCCACTTCTACCCCCCACCCTGCCCCCTCCATCTAGGGCAGCCCGTCACTATAATAAATTGAAACCCATCAAAGCGAGAACGGACAGATACAAAAATAGTCCTATCCCTACCATCACTAATATAATAAATAAGTAATCATCCACTCTATTCATTCATGTATCATCTTTGTATATATATTACACATCTCACCCTATTCATCCATTATGTCCATTATATCAATCTATTATGTATGTATATTTTCAGCCTCAGGGCTGCACTCTGTCCAATAAACCGTTTATTATTATTATTATTATTATTTACACACACACACACACACACTTACTGTCTCTTCTTTCCCTAGTGATACCAGTGGGAGAGAGGGAGGAGGACCTGGTCAAGTGGGTCAGAGTTAAGGTTGGGAGTGAGGTGACCAGCCAAGTGACCACCCTGAGTGACCTGTCTGACGGAGTGGTGTTATGTGGTCTCCTGCAGGCCCTTGTACCCGGGGCATGTCCTCGTCACGACCTTCTGCCCCACGACTCACCCAATGCCAACCTTCGACTCGCATCACGCCTCGCAGAGTATCAGCTGGGGGTGAAGCAGGTGTGTGTGTGTGTGTGTGTGTTTAGGGGGAGAGGTTACAACAAATGAGTGTGTGTGTTACGGTGAAATAGATTGTGTGTGTGTGTGTGTGTAGAGGTGAAACAAGTGTGTGTGTGTAGAGGTGAAATAAATGTGTGTGTGTGTGTGTGTGTGTGTGTGTTATACCGTATTTCATTTGTCGTTATACTAGTCAGATACACTTTATCGTAGTTTAATTGTTCTCATATATGATGATACAGGAGATATGTGTGGAGGTTGAGGCATGGGTGGTACACTTCCTAAGGGCAGTACGGTATGCTGCCTTACGTCGTCAGGTGCTTGGTGGACCCACACTCTCATCTCACGACCTTGCAATAACTCTCGGAGTTCACCAGGTACACGTACGAGTAAAACTGTGTACAAAACTCCTGCTTCACCTACTACAAAGACCTACAAAACCTCCTACAAATACATACAAAACTTCTGCTTTACCTCTTACAAAGACCTACAAAACTTCTGCTTTAACTCTTACAAAAACCTACAAAACTATTGCTTCACCTCTTACATAAACCTACAAAACATCTGTTTCACCTACACATCCTACATTTCTCTGCAAAACTTCTGCTTCACCTCCTACAAAGAACTACAACATTTCTGCTTCACATTTTGTATATCCTGTTCTTATGTGTGAGGTACAGTGTTCATGTTTCAATATACTGTACGATCATTGTGCATTGTGAATCTATGTGTGTATTTTCCAGGTGGTGCCACGAGGGATGGGTCTTCAGCTAGGTGTGGTGGGGAGGTGGGCTCGCTTCACACTCTACATGGCCACGTATACTGGGGTGGATCTTGCAGTGGAGGTCAAGAGTGATAAGGGTGATCACTGTAGTCATCGCATTACTGACCAATCTCCATCCCTCACCTCACCCGTCACAAGCCAGGCTCTCAAGGTTAGTGAAAACATGTAAACACAATCCTTCCTAGTTCCTCCCTCTTCCTCAACACTCACATTCAAGTATCTCAAGCTTAGTGGGAGTAAAAGAGGTAGAGAGGGTAAAATAATTAGTTCCCTATACAAAAGAGTACCTCAAAATAACTGAACTAATACACCAAACTCTTCTTTATACTCCATAACTCAAATCTCTCCTCATATCCTTCTGGTAAAGTACAAAAACATGCATCACCGAAATAAACAACAACAATCAATCAATCAATCAATCAATCGTCGCCGGAAAAAGAATCTCTCAATCCATCTATTTTCCACAGGGGCACCACGACCACAGCCGCAACCTACCACTGGAGTACGAGATTGGAGACGGTGAGGTTCGTGTGGCTTGGCTTCCTTTCCAGCAGGCTCGTCACTCCGTCTCTCTGATATGGGCCGGCCACCACGTCTTTGGATCACCTTTCACCGTCTATATTGACCAGTCACAGGTAAGGAAGGGTATGTTGTTGTGTTGTGTATTTAGATGTGGGTGGGTGGTGGTATAATTTTGGCACACTGAAGGTTACTTTAAATGAGGACGGGGACTGGGGTTATTAATAATTTGGCACATTGAAGGTTATCTCTTATTCTTCTTCTTGTATCCATTTTTTGTTGTTCTTTTCCAAATGTATGTACAATAAAGTCACCGCCTACAGTCCTGCAACGCTTTCGCAAGGAAACGGTAAAACAAAACAAAAATATATATGAAACTATAGCTGCTGGTTTCTGTAATATTGGTTCATATGATTCACACAAATGACCCACTCTCATTCACCTGACTTTGGGTCGTAACTGTACCATTGTTTCCCCCCGTAGCACAATTCTCCAGTACGGAAGAGACAAATCCTCCGGCCACTACGAGACAATAACGACACAGATACAGAGACTGAAGCCGGGGGTACACTGTCTGCCGTGTGTTGTGATGAAAACGACCCATGCAGCAAGGGACACGCTGGGGCCCGCAGGTGTGTACAGTTGACCACATAATTTTCGATACATATGGGGTAACTTGGGTAAACACGTATCCGGTTTCCTCTATAGAACGTTTTTATTTATTTTATCCTGGTGAAAATGCACCGATTCACTTCTAAATATGAGTCTAGATACATTTTGAGATATATTTCAGCGTATATAAGTTACAGATAAGCACCTACTGTAGTCGTGTTTATTTTTTATATGTGATGGGATTCACTACTGGTTCTGTGCCTCCAGATTCATGAATATCCTGAGGCGGCGGGTTCTGCGTCGTGTGGTTCACGTGGGGGACCAGGATGTGGTTCTACAAGGCAAGGAAAGCATCGGTGGCTCCAACAAGGCTCGCAAGGTTATGCTCCTCCCCCTCCATCCCTTCACCAAATCACCATTATATAATATATTGGATTGATACTTGGTTCATACCTGTTGTTTGTATTCTTCCCTAGTGTAGTGGTAACAGTATGTATGTATTGTATTGTATATAAGTTGAAAGTAAAATAATTAAATAGATATTGAAATAAAAATGCTGGGGAGAACTGAGGAATGGGCCTACCTACATTAAGAAGGCTGGCCAAGTTAAAAGAGTAAAAACTTTACTTATCTCAACTGGAAATGTTTTACTGAAAGGCTGCCTATCCATCTCAAAGGAGCTACAGTATTTACTCCCTGTCTCCAGGAGAATTGTGTAGCACTTAGATTATTCATCTCTCCTAATATCATGGTAAGTTTGAGTACATCTATGTCTTCAACCTACAGTATATCTCAGAACTAACCACCTAAAACAATGTAGTTTGTTGCATTGTATAGTTTGCAGAAACAAATTCCTTTACTTCAATTAAAACATTTGATTGTTCTCATTTATATGTATATATAGCTGCAGAATTTTTTTTATTTATTGTATAGTATACTCATGATATTTTTCAAATAATGTTAGCGTTTACAAAGTTAGCATATGCTGAGCTTAGATAAATATGCAAATATTATATTTTATACAAGTTGTGAGATAGTAATGTAATGAAATACCAGCATATGCGAGGACATATTTAATTTGGCATCTTGTGAGAGTTGCATGGCGTCCACAGGCGTTCCAGCGAATGTCGTCGAAGGAGATGCAGGACCAAACCCCAGAGGCCCCAACTCAGGGCTCCACCTCAGGTCCACTCTCTCGTCAGGGTTCCCAGGACGGCAAGCACTCCTCTGTCTCTCCAACCTTTCACCAGGAGGACAGTACAACCAGTCATGATGTCAATACTCAGGAGGATACAACCGTTCCTGATAGTTTGTTTGAGAATAGTATAATGTCAGTAGTTAGAGGTGAGCGGGAAGGAGGGAGCCATTTATCCCTGGAGATTATTGAGTCAAAATTGGCTTCCCCTGAGATGGCTTACGGTTTACAGGATACACTGAGTGAAAACAATGTGTCATGTAGGATTTTTGGTCTTTCTCAGCCAAATGTTGCAGACGAAAGTGAATCTCTTGAGGAAGAGTTGGTAAATGCAGAACCTAATGAAGTTACAGCTGAAACAAATGAGGGAAAAAGTGTATCTGCCAAATCTAAAGTTACAACCCACAAGTCACGTAGGAAAAGAAGAAAGAAACCTGGGGTTGTTTCCAAGGGCTTTGTGGCAGACTATCTCACTCATTTTTATCGAAGGTGTGACAGGATATCAACAATGTGTGAATTTATCATTAAACACAGCCCCGAGAAGAATGCACTCAATATTGTAAAGGTTGCCTCAAAGATTATCAACTCTGACTTTAGCAATGTGATGAGGTCGTCCCATACTCTTCAAGGCACCAATACCCAGGGACTCTCAAGGGAAGATGATGTGGGCTCCTTATATCTAGAGTTCAGGGACGAAATTCTGGAAAGTATACTTGATGAAGAGGGTAACGTCCTGAGCGTTGACCTTAGTAGTGGAGACTTGGAAGATTACACCGATGCCTCAGACTCCTTTGGCAGCCTAGAGAGTCCTGATTTGAGTGTAAAAGATGAAGTGGAGACTGAAGTTACAACAGACGCACAGACAGTTGGAATAATCCCTCAATTGGAGGTCAACGAAGAGGCCATAACAGAGGACATGGTGCAAGCTGGGGAGAATGAAAGCGATGAGAAAGTGGTGACACTTTCAGTTTACAGCTGTGATATGGATTATTTGCAAACTATTGATGAAGTGACAGAACCCAATTCTCTGGTTGAAGATGAACGATGGGCCATGGAGCTGGGAACATGTGAGGAGTTGCCAATAGAGAGAGAGTTCCAGCCTGATGTAGAGGAGGGACTAGGGAACAATGTTGATGCACTAACTACAAAGGAGTTTACAGTTCCAGATACAAAGGTGGTGGCGGATGGAGGTTTTCAAGAACATGCCACTGATGTGATGACATTCTCTGAGGCTCTCCCAGAACCTGTTACTCATATCTTGGAATCACCAAAATCAAGGGTTTCTGGCAATGAATCTTACGAGGATGAAGAAGTCTCCAATGTGTATGAGGAATCACTTAGGAAATTCACAGAGGATTTGATATCACAAGAGGAAACAGACAAAATATATAATATAACACATGAAGAGACAAAATATGTTGAAACTATTATGGGGTGTAGCACAGATCAAGAGGTGGAAGAGCAACCAGATATTTTACTGCAAATCCCTCAAGCACTTCAAATAACCGATATTTCTGCAACAGGTGTTGAATTATCAGAACAAGTAACTGAAAATGACCAAGAAATAAAAATTTTACTTGTCAGCCACGACTTAAATGAAGAGCCTTCCAACATTCTACAGCAACACTCTGAACCTCACCACCTTGATAATTTACCTAAATTAATTGATTATATGAATGACCAGCAGCCAGAGACAAATGACCCCCTCAGACCTCTTGATGGTGTGCCTAACTTTACAAACAATATTCTACAGAACACTGAAGACACAACACAAATATCTCACCCAGTCAGTAGTCTGTTGCACACATATGAAGTCCAACTACAAGACGGAGAAACTGACATACAGATCACTGATAATTTACCTGCAGCTATTGAGGAGTTACATCCCACCACGAATGATTTGCTACAGACCACAACAGACACCCTCCAATATACCACACCTTACCCATCACAGACCTCAGAACTTGAACCACAGACAGATGATGACTTGCCACTGACCACTAAAAGCACACCACCGATGATATTTGCTACCACCACCAACGCCAACACCACTATTCAAGTACAAGAGTCAAATTCAGAATGCTCCATCATCACTACTAAAATACAAGAATCAATTTCAGAATGCTCACAAAATTCAACAGAGGTAGTTAATGGAGTGACAGAGATCCAACCACCAGACCATAATCAGCTGCCTCTCGTCCTGGATACGCTCAAAACACACATCCCTGAACATGAAGGTACAGAAGAGTTCCAGACACCTCAGAGTTCTCCTGCCATTGGAGTGATGGAGGCACCTGACTTTTCCATTGCCAGAGAACTTGTATTTATTCAAGAATGTTCTGAAAATGACTCTGTCAGGCCTTTGAAGTTACAGTGTGACGATTTAGAAACTCCATTGGATGTTCCTGATGATCTGAGTGATCGAGGACGAGATGAACATACTGAAGCAGTAAACACTGATACCGAAGACTTCCACACTCCTCTTAAGGATTCCGAACCACGTGATAGAATATGTATTGAGAATCAGAATGCATCACCATACTCAGGTGTATCTGCTGAAGTGAGTAACGTGGCAGGGGTTTGTTTAAGTAATGAAGGTATTGATGGAGGACAGCAAGAACACATTCAGGTTTGCTCCACTGTGCAGCAGAAGCGGGAAGCTATTCAAAAACTACTTGGTGTTTCTGCCAAGTCACCATCTCCAGTGTCCCAGGAAGTTGCTCGGATCACGTCCATCGTTGCTCAAACCAAGAATGTTTTCAAGTTCAGGGACCTTAATAAGCATCATGCAAAAGAGTGTTATTTTGTCCCAATTGATATTCCCAGCGAGAAATCTGTTACTGAGGAAAAGTGCGTAACCAACTCAAATTCAGATAAATCTAAGATCAGCATGTATGGTCGTGGGTCAGTCTCAAAGTTCAAGTCAATGTTTGAAACAAAGTCTCTCCAAGAAATAGCACAAATACAAAGTGATTCCATTGTCTCAGAAACGAGTATGACTGGCATTGAAAAAATTACTCCAGAAAATAAAAAAGTAGCAATCATGAATAAAATCAACAAGAATCACTCAACCGAAAATTCCCCTAAAGATGTGAACGAAACACTAAGACAAAAAGGAAGAAAACCAATTCGCAGTGCCTTCTCTCTCCCGGTCATATCACCAGACATGGACCTCCTTAATCAGTTCAGGGTAGACACTAACACAAACGAGAGTAAACCCACCAAAGAGATCCTGCAACCGATACCAACAAAGAGAAAGATTGGATTGCCCAGATCAGCTTTCTCAGAGGACCAGACATCCAAGATCTTTCCCATACCAGTGCCTCATTCTAACCGATTCCCCTATAGCAGTTATGTGAAGCCGGTTGGAGTGGAGTCTGAGAGGAGGGTCTCGCGTCTCAGATCAATCTTTGAGTCTTCAGAAGAGAGGAAAGTGCACAGATCATTTTCACAAAAGATGAAAAGATTTATTGTTGAGGCTGAAGACACTGACTTTCCTGAAACAAAAGAAGCAGATAAATCCCCTCCTGAGTTTATATCTGATTCCAACACTTCACCCCAGATGGATACAACATGCACTGACAATGCTGATATTTCTTCTGAGCACTTTGTAACATCCATTCTGGAGTCACTTGAGAAGAATGAAGCCACAAAGTCAGGCGAGATTCTTAATAATATATCACCTACTGATGACATTACGTATGCTGACAATAATAAGGAATTGTGTACCCCTCTTGAAGAAGAGTCCATTCCGACACTCTATAATCCGGCAACTGAAGACAACTTAAGTGAAAGCCAAAGTGTTGTGTCCCCTTCTGAAGTAGAGTCCAACCAAACGTCTACAGAACTTGAGCTAAAGAAAAAATCACAGAAATTGGTGGTGGCACTGGAAACTATGGAAAAAGATATTAGAGAAATGCAGGTATCCGTCCAACGTCTAAATGAACATTTCCCAATCATTCACCCTGATGATGAAGACCTCACATGTAACTCACTAAAGATGGAAAAAGTAGAGAAAATCATACCCAAAGGCCAAGTTCTCAAGCTGACAAGGAAGTTTAACTCAAGCTTAGATGATTCATATATTGGGGAAACCCACTCTTCAGAGGTTCACCATCCAGGGACTCCTCCAGTCTCTCTCCAAGGTGAAAAAGAGGGTGGAAATATCAAGGACTCTCTATTCTTGACACACGAACAACTGCTTCCTGAATCAGGTCAAGTTGTGTCACACACGAGAAGTTTTGAACTTTCTGCCTCACCTGAATCCAGGAAGGAGGACCATTCTGTGTCAGATGTCCTACAGTACTCACCCAGAGCAAAGAAACTAATCCGGCAGGCAAGAACAACTGATGCCTCATGGGAGCACATGCCAGACACGGCCAGCGAAATGTGTGAAGCTGGGGAACAGACCCAAAGTTACGTGAAACAGGAGACATTGGAACCAAACACAGGGTTACAAGAGTCTCCTGGGGAATACACGCAACCACTTAGTGTGGTGATGGAAACATGTAATAAAACGAGGGAACTTATTAATACAGAAACATCCTTTACTGAAGTAAGGAAATATGATGATGAAGTGACTGAATCGTGTACTGCACAATCTGCTGATGACGTGACAGAACCTGTTGAAGAGGTGACAGATCTTCTCAGTGAAGTGAACAAACCTTTTACAATAACAGACTCTGTTAATGAAGTAACAGAATCTCTCACTAGAGTAATGAAATCGGTTGAAGAGATATCTCCTCCTATTGAGGCGAGAGAATCTGTCAATAAGGAGTCAGAATATTCTGATGAGGTGAGGGAATCAATTGAGTTGACTGTTAAGATCATGGAATCCACTGATGAGGTGACAGAATATGGAGAGGAGGTGACAGAATCCTTTGATGAAATTAATGAATCTGTTGAAGTACTGAAAGTTAATGATGAAGAGAATGAGTCTGTGGATGGAGTGAATGAACATGATAATGAGATGATATATACAGACAGTGAAGAGACAGGAACCTCCATCACAAATAAGGAGACATTTGTATATGAACTTGGCGAGGTGGGAGAGCCTAATGACCAGATGGAAGAGCAAGCACAGGTAAATGTTGAACTTTTTACTCAACTGGATGAGTTAGATGAACATATAAAGATGAATGTTGAACCAGTAATAAACCCAGTGGATGAATCAGATGAACAAAAACAGATGAATGTTGAATGTGATAATCCACTACATGAGTCAAATGAATCGACACTTATAAATATTATACCTGTAAACCCAATGAATGAGTCAGATGAACGGGCACTAGTGAATGATGAACCAGTAAACCCAATGGATGAGTCAGATGAACGGACACTGATAAATGATAAAGCAGTAAACCTGGTAAATGAGTCAGATGAACAGATACAGATGAATGATGAACCAGTAAACCCAGTAGATGAGTCAGATGAACAGATACAGATGAATGATGAACCAGTAAACCCAGTAGATGAGTCAGATGAAGAGGAACAGATGATGACCAAACCTGATGACCCACTACAAGGTTTACTAAATACAATCGACCACTTGCAGGAAGAAGTGGCCATCCTTGTTGACCAGTTACACAAGCCTGACCCGTCACTTGAGCTCATGGAGGGACAGTCTTACCCCGCAAGTGAAATGGGGGAAGCTTCAGAAACTAATGAAGATATAAAAGAAGAGATGATCATCATTTCTGAAGGGGAAATGTCCAGGGGTTTCCAGGAGCATGAGCCAGTGCCTTCAATTGATCAGTTAATGAATCTCTTGGTGCCACTAGAGGAGAAGGTTGATCAGCAGTTTGAGGCAACAGACACCCAACCCCAGCTGCATCTACAGGAGTCAGTTGGTTATGTTGGGGAAGAAGTGAGCGAAAATGAAGATTTAAAAGAGTTTGCGGATGCATTGGAAGACATGACAGTAATACCAGAGAAGAAAAAGTCAATGTGTAGGCGACAGCTTCACACTGACTCCATTTATCTTAGTATAGACGAAGAAGTCACCCTCCCTGAGACACCACATGACCTCCCTCTTCACCAGCAGCATCAACAAGGTCAACTCGTTTCCCTTCTTGAACAACATCTGTCACCTGTCACCCAACCTGCAGAATCAGCTATGTCATTTGTCTCTGAGAACTCTGCAGAACTGCTTGACCATAAAGAACCAGCTTCACCCTCTTATCCTGGAGAACCAGTTTCAACCTCTGATCTTCTTGGAAAATTAACGGCACCATCGGATCTTGGAAAACCAACTGAACCCTCTGATCATCTTGGAGATCCAGCTGCTCCCTTAGATCTTTTTGGAGAACCAGCTGCACCCTCTGATAACACTGGAGAACCAGCTGCATCCTCAGATCTTTTTGAAGCACCAGCTGAACCGTCAGATCATCTTGATACACCAGTTGAACCCTCAGTTTTTCTTGAAGAATCAGTTGAACCTTTTAATATTTTTGATGCATCAGGTGAACCCCCTAATATCCTTAAAGAACCAGCTACTCCCTCAGATATTGTGGAGCAGCCTGCAGCTTCTGATTTTCTTAGAGATCCAGCTACTCTCTCTGATCAATCTGACCAATCACAGCAGCCTAGAGAAGGGAAAATTACAGGAGAGTTTCTTGATGTGGTGCAGGAAGAGGGTATGACTGGTGCAGCTGTATTGTGTAGTGTGGGGCAGGAGGAAACAGGTACAGGTACAACTAAGTCTATTAATATATTACAGGACATGAGAACGGATGCAGCTGAGATACGTTTTGAGGTGCAGGAGCCAAGGACTGACGTAGCAGAGGTAGGAAATATGGAGTTGGAAGATAGAGGGACAGATGCACCAAAGGATAGTGACATGTTAGAGGAGGAGGAGGCAAAGGCAGGGGTACAAGAGACAGAAAGGGTGATGAGTGTACCGGCTCTGACAGTGCTGACGGCCACACCAGAAAGTGAGGTCCAGGAATCCGAAGACCCACTCAACTTCACCACCTCAGAGTCAGACGATACCCACCACGACGACCACAATCCAGACTCTAGTACTTATGTGTCTTTGCAGGAGGATATGTCCTTGGATTTCATTAGTGATCCAAAAATTCCACTCGAGGTATGTGATGTAGAACCATTAGATTCTCAAGATGGTGTTTCCCCCCACAGCTCAGATGGGAAGCCTTACCAAGCAACATCTACTGTATCTACAAGTCTGCTGCAAGAGGAACCTGAATTGATGACTATTGCCTCTAGGGAGAGTGGTGAGACAGAATTCCCTGCAGTAAGTGGAAGCTCTTGTGATGACCATGATGTAGTAATTTGCCTTCCAGACCACAGAGATGACAAAGATATTGAGAATAATCAACACATGGAAAATCTTGAGGAACACCAAGGCTCACCCTGGCTCATGTTTACTGCCATCTCAGACTATATTCGTTCCCGCTCACCATCGCCACTCAGTATGATTTTTGGTGAGAGTCGTCCTCAGACACCACTCTTGGATGAGACGTCTGAGAGGGATGATGCTGGCCAAGACAATCCCAGTTTGTTATCTAGAGAGCCAAGTGTTACCACACAGGAAGCAGAGGAAAATATTCTGCCACCTGATGATGAATTTCCCCTTGAAGATGTTTCCACTCCAGTCCACATAGTAACTCGTTCAATGGTTCCTCCTGGGTTCCTTCCCTTGGGTTTAGTCAATCTACCCAATATAAATCCGACAGGGCTGATTCAGGAGAGAGGAAATGACTCGTTAGATAGCCTCACCAGCCCAACCTATGAGTCTGCCAAGGAAGTGTGTTCAGCTCTGGTCCAACCTGTGTCCCAAGAGCAGTCATTGGCAGGTGTGACTTTTCCAGACACTACCCCAGAGTGTGAAGATGTACCTGACCTTCCAACAGACACACAGAAATCAGTCACACAAGCTCTGACCAGTGATGAACCTCTGTTACTTCATGGTTTTAATCATGAAGAACATTCAGAATCACAACTGCTTCATTTAGCAGCTGGAGAAGACAATAACCTTATCAACAGCGAAGACCCAAGTTGCAATAAACAAAAAGCAGAGAGTAATTCGGAACAGTTATTATCAGAGACTTACTCTTCAAAAAATAAACTGAAATTGGAAAATGAAGAAAGTTTGATTGACGTTAACGTGTTACAAATAAGCACATCCGCAGGCAGCACAAGGGAAGAAGGGACAGTAACTCCCCGGGTGACAGATAATGCTACCACGACAGAAGAGCAATCCAACCCAACATGCCAGGAAATTCAATTATCAAACCCACAAGACAAGACTATTGGTGATATACTTTTACCAGACAGCATGATGTTGGTGGGTAAATGTGATGGTGTGGAAAATACAATGCCGCACGTCCCCTTCCAGACTCAAACTCCCTGGAATAGTATGTGTCAGGATTCCATGGAGGATGTTCCTGATAATTTCTCTGTCTCCCTAGATAATGCTGAGCTCACTAAAAGAATGTCTGAAATTGAAGAATTTGAACTATCTCAAGAAATTAGTAAAGAACTTGGTCAGGAAGACAGAAAAGTGGACAAGGAAGCTAATGATTATGCAAGTAGTGAGGCATCATCTCTGAACTTGCAGTCAACAACAGTAACAGAAGTTGAGTACAATTATAGTAATTTAGGCATTGATAGGGAGAGAGAGAGTCAGAGTGATGTAAAAGATGTAACTCCAGAACCAAGTGAACCTGTGAAGTTTGAAGGAATATCAGGTGATCAAGACAAAGTAACTCCTACTTTACCTGCAGAAGGAACTGTAATGACAGATCAACCCTGTCACAATCAGAGACCATTATCCTTTGGAACACCTTGGAACAGTACCTGCCAGGACTCTGTAGAGGAAACTCAGGAAGCTCACAACATTGTACTTGATGCAGCTGACCTCTCGAGGAGGATTATGGAAATACAAGAGAGAGATTCGCCATTAGTGATCAGCCAAGAAGAGGAAAGCAAACAGACCCATCCAGATAGTGCAGGAATATTATTATCTGTAACTCAGGTGCCTAAAATAACAGCGAAAGTAACGGAACCCCAAGGGGTTAAATCCTTTGATGAGAGTTTATTGAATATTATGTTGACGCCAGCTGAGCCCAATGTGTCTGACATGAGCAGTTGTGAATCTGATTCTGATGATGACATGAGAGTGGGACCAATCAAGGGCTGCCATCCACTGGTCATCCCTCTTTCAGTCAGCCCTTGTAAGTCTCCAGTTTCAACCACCGACAGTGATGACTCTCAGTCTGAATCTGATGTGACCACAGATGAGGATGAGGTTGAACTGGTAAGCAAACCCAAATCCAAGTTCATTAAGCCATCCCGCCGTCACAGGAGTAAACTTCACACAATTCCAGAGCTGTCAGAAGATGAAGAAGAACCAGTGCCTGTCAGACCCCCAAGGGTTAGACGACCTTCACTGACCAAGCTGAGAATAGAAGGTCGGGGCTGGGATTCACCAATGAGTGGAACACCCTCTCCTAGAATAGATCAACGTTCCCCACAAATTGGCAAAATGACACCAGAATACCCAAGAAACATTGAATATCCCAACAAGGAGAACTCTTCTTGTTTGAGGATCACTGAGGAAAACACTGACACCTCCCCAGATGACGATACAGATGAACAGACGTCACCACCACAGAGGATATCACACCTACACCACCACCAGCCTGTGTACTCCTCCAGTGATAGTGAGGATGACGAGCCACAGCAGCGCTACGGAAGACGGACTTTTGTGGATGGATTCTTCACAAGTGCCATCGAAGGAGGGTATGCAGGAGACTCAGAGCTGGACCAACACACTCCTTCATTCACACAGCTAACTGAGGATACTAATGAACACTTGAAGCTTGGAGTTTCTATGGATTCAAATGAGAGAAAGCCTATAAATAAAGACGAAAATATCGTCGAAGAACAATTTGTGCACAAACCCGAAAATACAGAGGTAGTAACTAAAGAGGATAGTGTTGAAATTGAACAGATAAGTAAAAAAGCATCAGATACCCTTACCACAGGATTAGATGAGAGTGACACAATAAGCAACTTGGGGGGCGACAGCATACCCATGGAACCAGAGAAAGAGAGTACCATGAATCTGACAGAACAAACTTCCCAGGCAAATCTGCTTGAGTTTGCTGAGGAAGAGGTAACCCAAGCATCCTTTTTTCCACCAATAGAGACTTTGCTCATCCCACCACAGGCTGTCCCCATAACACTAGATCCAGAAAACTCAGAGGAGATGACGGATGCCTCTCTCTTGGAGGGAAAAATTGCCAGACCAGAATACATTATCACTTCACTTGGGCATGAGAGTGTTCTCACTGAGAAAGCATTTGCCCCTCCGATGGAAATGCTCCTAATACCAGAACTTGCAATGCTAGAAACAGAGGACAAAGACAAAGTACTGGAAAACATGACAGAGAATCCTTTGGAAGCTGCTCATATGAAACAGTTGGAAGAGAGTCATAAGGATTTTTTATATTCAGACTCTGATCAGAGTGTGTATGTCAGTGTTCAAGACAATGGTAATGACAAACAGAAAAGTGAGGAAATTGCTCAGCAAAGTACATGGAAACTGGGAAGTGAGGAAGATGATGGTGGAGAGAAAGCTGGTAATGTGACTGAGACTGCATGCAGTGATGACACACTTTTCTCTAAAACACATGTGGCAGCAGAGTCAGACTTGGTTCTGGAATCAGATGAAGGGACCAGTGCTGACAGGGAGAGTGATGACAACAACAGCAGCAAAGTTCTCACCAAAGAACAGTTGACCTTTTTTCAGAGTGGTGGACTGCAGCGCCTGGCTCACTCCCTTGATGCTATCGGTGCCAACAGTGTGACAGGTGAGACACAATGTTCTAATAGTGTACTTGGCGAGCCTTGTCCACTCCCTGCTGTAGATCTTAGCCAGAGCACAAGTAATGTTGATCCTGTCCCTTCCACCATCCTGCAGCTCACAGCAGCTTCCCTCTCCTCCTGTACCTCGCTACCTGAAGCAGGCACACTGGATGATGCACCACAAGACATGACAAGTGAAGTCTTATCTAAAAGTGGTGAAGCTGAGTTTAAAATGAGAGAAGGGTGTGAAGACATCTTCCCCATAGAGAGCCAAACCTTCTCAGTAACAGCCACAAATGACCCTTTCCTCCTGCAATACACAAGTTCACTCTGGCCTGAGGATCCATTCAGCAGCAACTACAAGGAAGAAATATGGGGTAATGACTACAAAAACGACGAGGGTCACGTGGTAGAAAGAAGCCATAACAGCTGGGGTTGGGAAGAAAAAATGTCAATATTCCCTTTCACACAAGACTTTGAGAAGCCACATCTGAGTCTGCCAGTGATGTCTCAGACCCTGTGTGAGGAACCTGTGGGAGGCGATGGCGAGTGCAAGATTGATCATCAAGTCACTACTCAGCTGAAAGTGGGACAAACAGTACACGGAGATCGGGAGGAAACAGAGCCGGAGGTATCATGGTCTACACTAAGTGATGTGAGTGATAAGGCATTTGTTTATGACTTAGTGGAAGTTGGTAAGTCCATCAATCCAACTGTGGGTGATAATGATGATGATATTTCTGTATCT
The DNA here is from genome assembly GCA_034508575.1 of Petrolisthes manimaculis. Classification (NCBI taxonomy): domain Eukaryota; kingdom Metazoa; phylum Arthropoda; class Malacostraca; order Decapoda; family Porcellanidae; genus Petrolisthes; species Petrolisthes manimaculis. The sequence continues at coordinate 110,308 of JAWZYT010000805.1, forward strand.
GTCTCCGTGGGTGATAATGACGATAATATTTCTGCATCTGTCTCCGTTTCAACTATTTTTGGACCAGATAAAGATGAACATACAGAACAGCTTTATGTGGATAATGATAGTGGCTTGGGAGCATCCAAAAGCACCACCAATATCATACAAGTTGGCCTCGATGATGAAAAGACACAGTCAGGTCCATCTGAAGAGGGGAGTTCCGGTTCACTGACTGACGTGGTGTGTGGGGGAGATGCCAGTACTGAACATCTGGCTGCTTCCCCTCGGCCTTTGCTGACTGACCTCAATACCAACACTTTAAGAGGATCTATCTCTTTAGAAACCTTACAACCTCGTCCAGCAAATGATTTTCGTGAAAGTGAAGAAGTTATCGAGTGTGATGTGAAGACAAAAGATGAGAATGATGAGCAATCATACTCACCCCCCACAGGGATGTCATCTAGTGGTGTTGTAACTCATATAACAACATCAAATACTTTATTGACTTGTACCCGACAGGAATTAGGTCAGTTGGATGAAGGGAAGGATCATGTACAGGTGGAGACAAGTGAATCCTCACCTGATTCACTTATACCTGAGGTGCATACCACTATTGACCCATTTATGTCACGTCTGGCACCTGTCACTGCCCTGACACCTGATGCCCTCACTCCTGCCATCAGTACAACTTTATCTGAAGGAGATCTCAACACCAGAGATATATTGGGTTTGGAGGAAGACCCTCCAGTAAATACACAAGATAACTTAATCCGTGATGTAAACACAGAAACCTTACTAGTAAGTAGACCTGTTGACTTAATGTGTCAAGTACTTACAGAGGAATTAATCAGTTTTGATGAAGTGAGCAACTTTAAATCACCACAAAGAGCAGCAGGTGAGATAGATACTGACACTGTGTTCAAATTAAACAGTGAAGCATCTCTCAACACACAGACAGATGTGAGAGGGACAGTAATCCAATTTAGTGAAGCCAGGGAAGTCAGTGATTCAGTTAGTGGTGAGAAGAAGGGTCAGATCCCCCATTCATCCACAGAAATCCTGCCAGCTAGAGTAGCTGATGGGGAAGGGGAGAGAAAGAATGAAAAGGAAGACAGAGAGGGAGGAAAAGAGAAATCTACAGAATGCACAGTAGTGAGTGAGAGTTTATGTGAGCTTGGTCAGTGTGTAGTGAGTGAGTGTGAAGTTGTGAACACTACTGCCTTGGAAGAAAAAGTAGAAGAAAGTGACATCAAGGACAATGTATGTTGTGATTCCCTTGAAAAGGATGAAGAAAAAACAGATGTTATTGAGGATGTGGCTTTTCCAGCACTCACAGAACCTGATCAAGATCAAGAAGGGGAACTAGAGGAGACAGGAGGTGAAATAATCTTACGAGAGAAAGATTTTCAAAAAAGTGAACCCAATGGCCCAGAAATTGAAAATGAAAGTACAAGTGTGTGTGAGGAAGATCAGAGTGAGAGCAGCAAGAGTGAATACCCTCTGGTGACTGCAGGGGAGGAGGTGTTGGAATTGGAGTCACCCGGAGCAAGCGGATCTCAGGGTGATAAAGAAAACACGCTCTCAGAAATCTCGTCTGACATTTTTGAGACTGTGCGTGACTCCTCCATTGCTATAGATCCTCTTGTGTTGCAAAAACTGAGTGCTGTCACCCTCGACACCACAAACAAAGGCTCAGATCACTCCGGTGACAACATCAACCAAACTACCTCCTCTGATGCTTCCGATTTGGGTACTCTTGTAGGCATTGGTGAAACTTTAGAAGAAATTCCAAAGGCAACAGATGTTTTATCATTTTACCAGGAAGCAAATAGTACCTTACAAAAGAATATAAATGATTTAGATGTGGGAATGGGAAAATGCCATCAAAAATATTGTGGCTCAATTTCCTCCAGTAACACTGAAGCTATTCTCACTGAACTCCAACAGATGCTTGACAAGGAAGGATCTGTTTCCTCAGTGACAGCCTCAAGTTCAGAGAAATCTCATACACCAATCAAGGATTTATACTTGCCAAGCGATGATGGGAACACAGAGCGCTGGGTCAATGATGTGGCACAAAATTACTCCCAAGCTGACACCTCACTGGGCAAGACATTTGTCATTGCCACAGAAAATCACAGTGATTTCTCTGCCAGCTCATACTCACACAAAAGTTTGCTTGAGGAAATCCATGGCTTTAGAACTTACTCTACATCCAGCAGTTCAGTGGATGAGCAGGAAGTGAGGGCTGACGCATGGTATGAGGGTGGAAAAGCACAAGTAGATGCTACGGTCACAACTGACTTAGTCGCTACTAGGAAGCAGTTCTGGGACTCGTACATATCTGGCAAGAAGTCATTCGAAGAGTCCCGGGCATCATCCAGCTCAGATTCAACAGAGGTGGTGAGTCAAGGTCGTTTAACATCCAGGTGCAACACTGTCTGTGATGACCATAACAGTGATGAAGATGATATTTTTACCAGAACTGAAGAGAAACCTCAAATAAAAGAGGCCTCGTCAGGGTTAGTGGAACGAATGAAAACTACATGGAGTACTCTCTTCACTCAGACTGATGTAACCTCTGAATCTAAGGAGGAAGCACAACACAATCTATCTTCAGCTACTCTAAGCAGTCCATTCCAGGAAACAAGGCGTATATGGGAGAGTCTGATCGACTCCTCTGACATCCAAAACCCACACCGTTGTCCAGACGACGAGGAGGAGGAGGAGGAGGAAGAGAAGAAAGAAGAAAAAAGAGAGATGATTAGAGATGGCACTGGCTGTTATCATCAGGACACTTCCTCTCACCACACACCATCACAACATTCTGACATATATCAACACACCACTATCCTCCCCTCACACTCCCTTGCCACTGAAGGTATTACAGAGTGTGACTTTGAGATCAGTGCTGGTGAGGTGATGCCTGCACCCAACTTTGAGAAAGATATGGTAATGAGAAGTAAGGAATTTTTGGAGACAAAGCAGATAAAACTGGAGAACAAGACTGAAAATTCCGTAAATGACACATCCACTATAAATCGAAAAATACCAGAACAGTTTCCAAATGAGGAACAGAACAAGGAAACTATGAAGAATGAGACACAACAAACAGTGATGGGTGAAAAATTGGTGGATATTTCACAAGAAGATAAAGAGGAGAGTGATAAGGAACTTGTAGATCGCTGCCCAAGTATCAGAATGATCAAACCAGGAATTGTACATGTGAGGAAAGAGCAGCTGGAAGATAATATGCCCTCACTGCCTGAGGATGACTCTCTGGAAGCAAGCACCATTACTACTACTAAGGAGAGCAATGTAAGAAGTCAGGGAAGTTCCTTGCCTCCATCTGCCAAGCGCATCAACAAAAAGAAATCGAGTCATCTAAAGAAGAAAAAGAAAGAACATGACAAGGACACAACCAGTGCAGGCTACCAAATGAGTGTCAGGATCAAAGAGGGGCTCGTGGTGGACACAAAGTACATGTGGGAAAATAAGGAGGAGTTGAGGAAAAGAGAGGCGGAGGCAGAGTGGACCCATCTCCATGCCAACAAACAAGTCCTGGACACACACAGCAGCACTGGGGGTGACGAGGGGAAGGGAGAGGTGTCTAGTGCTGCTGGGGTTGATGCTGCTGTTATTGTATCAAATGAACCACTGGTGCTCGGGCCTCCTCAGAACACTGAGGATATAGAGTCCAGGGATATAGTTCGGCATGATGAGCCTCTTGCTGAGCCGTGTATCGAGGAAGGTCTTGTGAACACCACTAGGCAAGTATGGCTCAGTCAGGCTACAGCAAGTGAGCCGGTTATCAAGAGTAAGGTGCGGGCACAAAAAAACAAACGATCTAAAACATTCACACACCCTGGTGAAAATTTATCTGATTCCCACTCTCCCATCCAAACCCAAGGCACTGGACATGATGGAGCCCTGTTTGATATTCAGAAGTGGGAGCTGCCAATTCAGCAATCTCGTGGTTCTCAAGATTATCACGAGTGGAAAAGATCCAGGATGTCACAAACCTACACTCATGCCACACCACTCTCCCTTTTATCTCAAAATGTAGAAGATGAAACAGAGCTAGTAGAAAGTGACACAACTGAAAACATCAAAGTTACAGAGAAAGAATTCCAGCTTCTTGATAAAGGCATAGTGGCAACAGAGAGGATGCGCTGGGAGGCAGGTGAGAAAGTGGTCTCAGAAGCAACCCTGGAACACCCATCATTTATATCAACAGATGTAGTTTCTAGTGATGTGACTGAGAATTCCCATGCTTTCAATAGGTTGCCAAGCTATAAGAAACTTGATAAAGGTATAGTCAAGGGTGGGAGAGACTTATGGGAAACAAGGGAGTCCAGAAATGACCACAGTTATGATGTTGACCCTTCACATTTGGTGAACATCAACAGAGTTTCAGAAGTATCCTCTCTGGAATCACCACTTGTGGAAAAGTTACCACCACCAGCTGTTACTGAAGATCAGCTAGATCAAATAAACACAATGAAATCTGTGGTGGGAAGCAATATCAGCGTCAAAATACGTGACAGATTTGTGATGGATGCCAGAGACCTGTGGGAGGCAGGACAGACCAAAATCAAAGATGCTAATAAAGACAGTGTTGATACTTCACTGCAAAAGGGTGAAATTCAGCAAGGTGGAGGATTAATAGAATGTGACAATAATGATATGAACATTACAGAAGGGACTGTTAAAGACGGGAAAGATATGTGGGAGGTGCCACTACAAGACGAGTATTTACAATGGAAAAAGACAAGGACAGAACTACAGCAGACAAGAGTAGCAGCAACAGCAATAGCTGGAAAGGATCAAGGTTTTATAGAAAGTGAAATGGTCTTTAATGAATCTGAGAATTGTGAGTTATCAGAGACAGAGTCAACTATTCTGAATGAGTATGGAGCTATGGAAGAAGCTAGAAAGAACCAGCTGCCAAGATCAGATTTGGAGTGTCAAAGCAGTCCAAAATATGTCAAACAGGTTATTGAAGTAGATAATGAACATGAAACAGTGGCACTCGCAAAAACTCTCTGCACAGAAGAAGCATCGGACTCAACTAGCATCACACATGAGAAAAATTTCATATCATATGCCTCTGAGGGAATGGTGCAACAAGTGAAGAGATTGTGGGAGAATGTTGATAAAGAGACAGATGTGATGCAGTGGAAACTTAGTTCAAAACTTAAGTTGCCCCATGAACCCTCAAAGCCCCAAGGACCTAAGACAGTGGCTGAAAATGTTATGCCCTTGCAGTCTTCATATCAGACACAAACACATTTGCCACAATTCACCCCAGAGCAGGAGGAACAAGTTACCTCACATCAGGCAGGAATAATACACACAGAAGATGATCAGGGGGAAAGAATAACAGTGACAAGACCTAGAGTTTTGAGTATTGAGATAGAGGAAGGAACTGTCTGTGTGGGTCGACAACTCTGGGAACAAAAGCAAGAGAAAGAGGTCAGAGAGGAAGAAAATGTGGTAATGGGAAAAGATGAGGGAGATAACAAAGACAAAGAAGATTCTTCATCCATCTGCGTCAGTTATCCTGACCAAGATATCTATGGAGATAAACTTAATGAAAACTTTATCTGTCAACGGAGCGACAGCCAAACCAGCAACACTCTTTTGTCTAGCAAGCGAGCTTTCTATGATACAATGCTATCAGAAAGTGACATTAGCGTTGATGAACAATCCTTAACATCTGATGAAGAGCACAATGTTACCATAGTTAACATAGGTGAACAAGACCTAAATACTGGTGAACAGTTAGAAAACACTTGCAGTTTTACCACATCATCTGATAAAAGTGAAACATTAATTGACCAATTTGGTGAGAACCTGTGTGGTGATGTCACTGCAATATCAAGTCAAGATGGAGGTGAATTAGGTAATGTAGTAATGCAGGATGTAGAACACTTGGATAAACATGAAAAGTTAGACGAAGCTGAATCTGAAATAGCTGACATTACAAGGGAAGCTGAAGGTGATGTAGACAAGAGTGAAACAGAAGAAAACAGCAGTGATAACACCCCACCTGCCTTGCCTGATGTCAGTCCACCCCACTCACCAGGAAAAGGCAAGATTATTCTGCCCAAGGGTATTCTGGAGGAAGGATCAGAACAAAGTGTTCCCTTGAATGATTACCAGTCTAGTAAGAGTGATGAAGAGATTGCCAATAGCTCAGAAATGATGCTAGTAGCTCTGAAACCCCATACATATGATGATCATATTGAAAATGGTTCAGAAGTAATGTTAGTACAATCTGATTTACCATTCAATAACAGTGGTGGAACTCTGTGGGGTGATTGGCAAGAGGTTTCAGTTGAGAGTACAAAACCTTGGGCACAGTTCATGCCTGAAATTTCCTCCCCTGAAGGTTCTGAGTTTTACATGACACCATTAGAAAGTCCTTCAAAGCCAATGGGAGACGACCTCAACAACTACAAAATAAATCAGGATGATGCAGAGAAGAAAAGTTGTAATAAAGATATACAGAACAAAATTGAAATTAGAGATGTAGAGAATAGAAGTGTGAATAAAGTTGAAGAGAATGAAATTCATACTAAAGATGTAATGCACTCTATGGATAGCCAAACACTTCTGAATGATGTAGAGAGGAATGAAAGTCAAGGACTACAGGAAGTGCCATTACCATCAAACACAATGACAAGCAGTGAAGAAAAGAACATCTCACTCCCTACCACTACACTTGTTACACAGAAGAAGCAATTTTGGGATGACTTGTTCATTCAGAAGGAAGAAAATATTACCAAAAGTGTAAAGATGGGAAAGGTACAGAGGGAAAGAGAAATTTTAAAAGGGAAGGTGACAGAAGTAGCAAATGAAATCAAGACGATGACAGGAGAGATGTATAGAAAAGATACGACAGAAGATATGCAGAACAAAGACATGAAAGTAAACACAAAGATAAATGACATGAGAGCTGAGACACAAAACAAGGACATATCATCAGAGACACAAAACAAGGACATTACATCAGGGACACAAAACAAGGACATTACATCAGGGACACAAAACAAGGACATTACATCAGACACACAAAACAAGACCATCACAGATGACGAGGCCCTGTGCAAGGACATACAAGTAGAGACACAGGATAATAATGCTGTGAACATGAGTGACACTGGGACTGGGAAAACATTACAACCTACTGAACATGTATCCACATTTAGAAAGCAAAGTGAGTGGGAAACTGCTGAAAAAGAAGACACAAAGAGGGAAAAGGCCAATGAATTGAAGGAAGAAAACACAAAAGTAGAGACTGTATTATCTATGGTGAATCAAGAAATCTCCTCCCCTGATGACTCGGAGATGCACACTGCACCGATTGAGATCCCCAATAAATTACTAGTTGAGGATTCAGTTGACACTCAACCATATGAAGATGCAGCAGAAGAATTAGTGAGCAAGGAGCAAGATCTTGTAGTTGTCAGGAACACAGACCAGGATACAGAAAGTAATTCATATCCTTGCATGGAAATAGTGGCCCAAAGGAAGAATTTTTGGGAAAACTTTATTGCTCAAAAAGAGCAGAATGAAATTGCAAATGTAAAAGAGAAAAGCGTGAGGGAAGAAAACATGACAGTGGAAAAGACATGGGTGTTAAAAGAAGATGGGGAGAGAGTTCTGATGAAAATGAAGGAAGACTTGAGCATCCGTAAAGACAAAAGACCCTCAAATGAAGAAAGTGATGTCCATGAGAGTGTTGAGCACAAGGGGAGGGAAAATGAGGAACCAACAAAAGGAATCGTAGCTCAAAATAAAAACTTGTTCAAAAAGTTGGAGTTGGAGACCACACAAGGCTCCTTGACTTACACACAAAAGACTGCCACTGTTTGCACCAAAAAGGAAATCAGAGTTTCATCAAAATTTGAGGGAAAAGTACCAATACAAAGTGAAAAAAAGGTACCAGAGAAACAAATAAGCATTCAGGATATAGATGAGGTAAAGGAACTAGTTCAGTTGCAAGGTCAGGAGCCAGTGACTGTGAACAGAGTTGAGAACATGATTGAACTGGACTCACTCAATGACAAACCGCAGAATAATTTGGTAGCCCAAAAGAAAAGCTTCTGGGACGAGTACCTAGCCAAGAAAGAGAAGGAGATTACAGAACAGGCAATTGTCAGAAGGCCTCGTACTCTAAATCTGATCAGGAGAGACACAGAAGCTAATATTGTAAAGGAATCAGTAATGCCATGTGAGGAGAGCCAAGCTAGTCAGAGAATGGAATCCCCTGTTGAGGTAGAAGAGACATGTACTTCTTTGGGACGCCAACTGAGCATCAGAATTAAAGAAGGAACTGTTCGAGCTAATCAATGCAAGTATGACAGGAAGCAAGAAGATAAGTACATCAGGTGGAAGAAAGGTAAAGCCAGGGTAGACATGAGAGAATCTCCTAACTCTCATTTACATCCCTCAAGTTCTCCCACCAATAAGGTTAGTGCAGTCCAAGAAATCAATAAATATAACAAAGAAGTACACGACAATAGGTTATTGAGTGGGAGCCGCATACCATCCCCACATCACCAACAGCGTCAAGTGTCAGATGAAGACCAGACTATTGGCTCACCCAACAAGGTGGAAAGAAAAATAAGTATAAAGATCCAGAAAGGGCTTGTTAAGAATTGCAGGTCACAGTGGGAGGCAAGCACCCATTCCACTGGTTTCTGGACTTGGAAGCGGCAGAAGGGGTCTCTGGCACGGCCAAGAATCCCATCACAGTCATCTTCTAAAACTTCTCCAAGGAGGAAAAAGGCTAAATCCCCCACAAAACATACTAAACCTCCCTCGAGAAAATTGTTGTCTCCAGACCATGCAATGAAACCCTCCCCTCCTCCCCCACAAGTGTTTAGGCCAAACAGACTGACAATGGAAAAAGCTTCAGTGTATGGAGAGGATGTGGGGCTGCCTGTACTGAGGGGTCGGGAATTTTGGGAACAGGATTATCGCTCCAGGACTCCAACTCCGCCTCCTCCTGAGTCCCCTGAACGGCCTCTCACACCAGATGAGACTCAGATATACCTGAGTGGGATGCGGGGTAAGGTGGCAGAACAGAGGCGTAGATTTGATAGCCTGGGTAGCCTCATTAGCTCTGGCAGTGCAGACAGTCTGGACAGTGTAGGTCAATTGGACAACAGTGTACATTCAAGCCAGGATCATCTTGATACTGTGGTGGGAATGGTGAGCCACAAAAGAGAGATGTATGAGAGTCATCTGCAGCATGCTACAACGCATGGAACTCAGCAGCAGCAACAGGTAAAACAAGCAAACTTGAGGAATCTGCCAAGATGCAGGTCTGCGGAGGAGTTACCTATCATAAAGTTAAATGCAGAAGAGCCCCTCCATGAAACACCTAGGCCTGAGTCTATAAGCCGGCCTGGCCAGACACTCCTCTATGTCCTTCACAGCACCATTGAGGGTGACCTGGTACTGGAAACGTTTACTGACATTAAGGATGACATATTGGGGAAGGTGACAAAGGAGTCCAGTCGGAAGGAAACACCAAGTAGTACGGCAATGGGAGCAGACATCCTTCCCACGCCTCCCAAGCCTGCTAGGAAGCTGGTGAAGTGGCAGAGTAAGCAGCAGGAGCAGCAGCAGAGCTCGGAGAGAACAGAGAACTCTGGTGAGTTATTACAGTAAAATGTACAGAATGGAAAGTGAGGGTCAGGAAGACAGACTCATGAGGGAGAGAGGGAAGAAAGGTAGTAAGGGTAATGAGACAGGCATGGGAGGGAAGATAAAGGTAAAGAAGGAAGACAAGAAGAAGGCAAGGGTAAAGAACGGACACTGAAAGTGTAGTTAGCAACCTGGGTGAATTACCAAGGGAAAGAGAAAGTAAGGGTTGAAGACAGTGGTTTGGGTTGATAGGAAGATTAGGATTATTGAACTGAAGTGCTAAATAAGATTAAACTGAAAAACTTATAGGTATCTTTGTTAAATTATAATTGGAACCAATAAGACTACAGTAATGTAAAATACAGTACAGGAATACATTTATGGATAAACTAGGCATATTTTTTACAGGACATATGTTACTATAACTTTTAATATTACCAGTACCAGTATCTAAATACATTTTGCCTTAATTTCATTAACATGTAAAATTTATATAACCAAACAAGAATAACATAATTCACTGTTGCCAAATGAATGTTTTTTCTACACCAGATGATGTTAATTTTCAATGGACTTTTTAAAGTTCTAAAAATTATGGTAATACTCTGCATGCACAGAAAGTGTCACATTACAATTTCATTTCTTCATTATGTTCTCACATACAGTATATTGGAAATTAGAACTGCTGGTCATAGAAAAACATTCAAAATTGGCTTTAGTGGCAAATTATCTTTTATTAGACATCCTACAATATGATGTTTCTCACTGTCTGGGCAGAGATCAGCAGCACTCCTCCTGCCTCTACGGTGTCTGATACACTTTTGTCTGGGAAACCTGCTCATTCCTGCACCCCCAAGCTTCAAGTCTCACCTACTGTGATGGATATAGAGGCCAGGGCAATTCCAGATTTCTACCTTGAATATAAGCACAACTTCACTTCTGCACGCCAACTGTTTGAAAGGCAGGCAAGTGAGGCCAGTACAAAAAGTGAGAAGAGGCTGGCTGGGAGCAGAATGGAGAACTGGGCTGAGACTCCACAACAGAGGATTGTAAGAGGGACAGCCCCACCAACCCACATCAGATCTCCATCATTGTCGCCCTCCTTGTCGCCCTCACGCTCTGTGTCACCGTTACCAGGGCCAGACTCTCCTGTACCTGATGATTTTCAGATTAGTGGATTTCCTAACTTTGTGTGTGGCAGTCCTAGCCACAAGTCTGTTGACCTGTTCTCACATCAGAGAGAGAGACCAGACATGGAGACAGATGATTTCACTAAACTAGAAACAAAAGTACAGGATCATGGGTGTCAGACTGATGACAACCCCTGGAGACTATCATTCCAAAGGGAGCGTGTAATACTTGTGAATCAAAGTTGTCAGAGCAGTCTAGAGGAGCAGCCTGGCCACCTACCAGTACACCAGTTCAGCCCAGTGCAGGACCAAGAGGTACAGGTGAGACAGGAGGACCTTGTCAACCCCCTGAAGAGAGGAGTGTCTCATCATACTCGCCAGTATGACCTGCTTGAAGCACCTCTTTCCAAACGTCGTTTATACCTGCGTCGAGGGGCAATGAATCGCTCTCGCTCTGCCTCTGATGCTGAGCGTGCAGCAGAGGGGCAGGCCTGGCTGGTGGCCACATCTTCCTTGCCTCAGAAACCAACAGAGGATGATGTTGGGGAGTCTGAGAACCCCTGGCATACTGTCACCACTGCCAACTTTGGTCTGGCTAACACATCCTCTTTAGTGGCCTCACTCTGGGATCTGGCCAGGGACCTGCCATCAGCTTACCCAGATGACTTACAGCATGATGACCTGGCTGACCTGGACCCAACTCACTTCCAGCACTTCCCCAAGGAGGAGGTCCGTCAGCTGACCCTGTCTTGCCTCATGTGCATGGTTTCAATCCTTACTACCCTGTTCACATCTCACTCTCTTCCTTTCCTCCTCCTGCCTTGCATAACTCATTCTTTCCTCATATCTCCACACCAAATAATTGTTGAGTACCACCATGCTTTAACACTTGTAAAAATTGTGCAATTCTAGTATATTTAGATTAAATTTAAGTGCATGCAAACTTGGGCTAGTTATTTCTCATTCAACAGTAAATATAAAGCTACTGATGATTCCTATAGTGTAAATGGGATTTTGTAATGTACTATTGCAACCAACGATAATGTGTAGTACAGTATCCTCATGAATGTACCATTACTATATGTATACTGGAGTCATTCCATCCCAGCATAGTTTTTCAACTGACTTCCTCCAGTGTCCAGTAGCTATTGCCCCATATGTACTACCACTAATACTGAACTTGTCCCCTTGTTGTATAAAAGAAAAATAATATGTTGGCTAGCATCAATTACTTCTACATGCTGTCTAGGATTATACTGTACATCCATGCAACATTTTGTAAACTGTCAGCAGTGTCAGGGAAAACATTAATCACCACAAATTTTATCAAAATAGTGAGAGGTCTAAGGTAGTATTGTTGTTGCAGGTGATCCAGACCCTGAGTGGTTGTTACAGGGGAGAATATCCCCACTTGCCTATCAGTGGGACGGGGATCTCCTCAACTCCCCCATCCGGATGCCAAAGCAGACGGGAGGGATTCTACACCCTGAGGGAGTTACGGCGGCGCCACAGCCTCCCCGACACCCTGGGGCCCCTACTGACCTCTGAAGATCTGCCCTCTGACCCAGACTCTTCCCCAGATCATGTCATCTCTGCCACCATAGACCCTATCACCTGGCAGCTGTTGACTCGAGACCACCTGGCCGACACACTCTACCGTAGCTTTGAGAGTCTGGCCACATCCTCAGATATAGCACGACCACACCAGGCTGGAGGCAGGAATGACACTCTAGCCAAGGACTTACCCAGGGACACCTACTCCAATGATAACCTCAACTCCAGTGTCCAGTCCAATCTAGAAGATGAGGCAATGTTGAATTTGAAGAAGGCGATGGCAGAGTTGGAGGAGGAAGAGGAGGAGGAAGAGGAGGAGGAGACAGAGGAAGATTTAGAGGAACAGAAGGAAGAAATTAGAGATATGGCTATTGGTGTACTTGAGGATGAAACTAATTATAAGTCTGAGGATGATGGTGTGGCAGAAAGTGGGAGTGGTGAAGATAGGGAGGCAGAGGAATGGTGTGGGTGCTTGGCATATGGTAAGGGTCTGGAGCGAGGCACAGTAGCTGGGAGGAATGCATTCATCATCGACACCACCAGGGCAGACCAGGGCGAGGTAAGCCAGAGTGGTGGTGGTGTAGATGGCATTAATCATAGTGGTGTAGAGGGTGGCAGTGGTGGCGATTGTAGTGGTGGTAGTGATGTCCACATTTACTTACAAGAACAGCTGCAGTATTATATTTAGTGGAGAAAATTTGTTATGATTGGTGGGGTAAGTTTCTGGTACCGAACTTGTAAGTTAATTTCCACTTTGGAATAGAAAGAGAATTGTCCAACTGTTTTCTTCTGTGTATGTGACATATCCTGTTCTGTTAATTGCAGCCATTTTCCTTTCCAGGTAAAGGTAAGCGTGGAGGGACCTAACCCAGGGACAGTGGCTGGGACCGAGGTATACCCACAGGAGGGCTGTCCAGGGGTATACCAAGTGATGTACCAAGTCAACACACCTGCCACATACCACATTAGCATCACCTGGGCTGGCAGACACCTCATGGGCAGCCCTTTTACCTGTCTCATCTTAGAGTGACACACCTTTGAGTCCTATTGTGGGAAGCCCCTTTGCCTGTCTTATAAGAGTGACACTGTTCTCGAGTAACTTATGATTTAATAACTGAGCTCTTTAGCTTTGTGTATATATGGCAGCTAATACTGACTTCTAATGAACTAAAAAAGCATTCATTAATACCTATATTCTTTGTTAGCAAAGGTATACCTTGATATTATCTTTTACTGATGAACAACACTACTTGATGACTAACTGAAAATGTGTAAATAAGCTTTCCCAATTAAGTAATGCCAGTACAGGTAAACTTTTTTGCATCATCTTAATAGAATATCAGAAACCTTTTATATGCCTCCTGAAGACTATGCTTTATATACTTCAATCAAATCTCTTCTCCAAACACAGCAGTTGCTTGTGGACTATAAGTTTTACTCTGCCTGTGAGTTATGGGTATACAGTATGTATGTGAATATTACGACTTTTTTAGTTTCATTCAATCATTACATTATGAAAAAGTCATCATTCCTCATCCCATGACATACTGGTACTATGTATATAAACAGTAATTTATTGTGTAAACCTTTTTCTGTACATTTCAGGCTAGATATATTATATGCATTATAGAACTAACTAATAGTTATACAGTGTCAGTGTTTATGATTCTTTATGGCTGCTGTGTTATCATTCCTTTTGGTACACTTGTATTAACATTGGTACAGTATATTATAATGGATTCTAGTCAGATGGTCTGTGATAGAAGTGAAATGTAATAATGTGAATAAAACTGCATTCACTCTTATTGTTCAATGGTTGTACTGTACAGTATTGAAGACAGAAGTGTTTAAAGTTACCCTAAAACTTGTAAACATGCAAGGCTGGGAGTGAAACCAATCTGTAAATAGCCTTTTGTGGCACCTCTTGCTTCTTCACTGACTACCACTCAGTTGTGATCAGAGTAACAGAGAACTGTATTGCTTGATACAATAACACTGTCATGTATAAATATGATCACTATCAACCTGGCTTGCAGATGAAAGACAATTAATTTAGTTTCTTGGTAAAGTGGCTCATTTCACAAACATTTGGTGGTTACTGTGTTGGTAGACTGTTTTGTAAGAGTTTGTAGGAAGTAGCCTCAAATCTGCTTACATCACAGACCCCTATAAGTAACCTTATACTATTGCGGACTGGAGTTCGTTACCACCCTCCACCAGCCAACCCCGACATGTAGCACCTTCACAATCATGGATTCGACGTGTGAAGCTGGAAACAAGGCTCATGAACCTTAGTCAAATCAATCAGTCAGGTTCATAAGCATTGTTTCCAGCTTCACACGTCGAATCCATGAATGCGATGGTGCCACATGTCGGGGTTGGCTGGTGGAGGGTGGTAACGAACTCCAGTCCGCAATAGTACATACTCCACTGCTTTGGTCCCTAACTAAAAGGTGGTTCTGAATTGCATAATATAATTATGGCAAGTCTTTTTGGCTGGTATATGGAGGGGATTAAAACCTACCTCAATAAAAAGAAGGCTGCCCCAAACCTTTAAAATTGTGTGCAGATGACACCCCTAATAACCAACCAAGTAAAAATTAATACTAACTGGAAGACAAGAGTGGAGTCAGCAAAAGGAGGCTGTGAGGGGTGGAAAGGCATCTTTCTTACTGACGACCAACTTGCAGTGAGCGTGAGAGAGGTAACCTTTGATACGTCCGTCATTGATCATGTTGGCCAGGATACATTCTGTTTCCTCCACATCCACATCCTCCACCTGCATCCATGCCAATGACTGCACAAACATAGCCACATCAATCTGATGTGTGCCACTCAGAAGGTACCTGTGGAGAAGGTGCAATGTACAGTTACCTGCAAGTGGTGAGGACATCTTACCTAATGCAATATGAAAAAGAACAGAAAATAATTCAGTACACTGAAAAATAAACTCACACTTTCTTAAAGAGATTTCTAAAGGCAAGAACTTTGAGTTTCTCAAGGATAAGATAGATGCCAGCGGAAATGAAAAAAGCTTCATGCTTGACCAGGGTCTCCGAAAGTTGGCGTACGTTGCCTGTCCTCACTGCCCCCACAATACCACTTAGTTCACCAAGGTTGTACCGTTCTAAAAGAGACGTCTTGGGAAGGTAGCCCTGAGGAAGAAAGGATTATGAAGCTAGTCCTGAGTCTCTTAGTCAGCCCTAAAGAATCTAATGATAATAATTATAATCAAACAAATCGACAATAAAGTTTTTCATGAACTAAAGCTTTAGGTAATTTTTTTTTATGCTGTTCATTGTATATTACAATAATAGAAAGGTAAACCCACCCTCAGCATTTTGACAGGTATGAGATAAATGAGAATACGCCTTTTGTTCTTCCTGCTTCTTCTGTGGCATCGCTGGAAGGCAAATGACAGGGTGGCATCGGCTGCAAGGAGGGATAGGTACTATTACCCACAAATGATACAATGTAAATTGGTCAAAGTTGTCTGTGTTTCTTCCACAAGAAAAAGAATAATTACACTTAACTCACCTGATTTAAAGTCAGAATCAAACATGTCTTTGCGGCCAGTGTAATACTTGTAAGTGATGAGTTGTGAGAGGGAGAAGCGATCCTTGAATGACAATGCCTCAATGGCTCTGATCATGGGCTTGCAAAGATTGAGTTTGTTGATCTTGAAGTATATTTTGAAAAACTGGTTGACAAGGTAGAGAAGACCCCAGCGCTTGGTGCAGTCCTCCCCTGTTCGCCTGAGTGATATTAGAAATTGATTTTAGGTGTGGGTATTTTACTCTAAAGTATTTATTCATTATGCTATATTACCACCTCCTGTGGAGGTGAATCAAAGCAAAAGTCAAATTAGTAATGAAACTCAATATGATAGTCAAAACATACTAACAAGCTCCCTACTTCCTTCCCAACCTTCACCAGATAATTATAATGGCATCTTACGTGTCAGCAGCGCACACCCTGAAGCAGCTCATGAGTGCCTCAGCAGCCTTCTCCAGTGTCTCACCAGGCTTTTTGGCTCCTGTTTTGGTCAGGTCTTCATCAGCACCCAGTGCAAACAGTCTGTTGAGATGACTTGATGGTAATTATGTATCAAACTACAGTAGAAATATTTTTTTTTTAATGATGTTAAAAGGCAGGACGAGATAGTTTTTCAAGGACTGTAAAGTCGGCAGCATAAATTCGCGTCCATCTCATGTACTTAAAATAGCTAATATGACCAGATAGTTGCATTCTAAACCTGTTTTTATACCCACAAAATATGTAAATCTACCATATGAGAACTATATCTGTCATCTCTGCATTAAAATTGTATTACAACATCAATATAGCTCATACATACGTAGGTGGAAATGAAGCGAACTTGTGCTGCCGACAGTACATAAGTGATATAAAAAATTAATGCCAATGACATTCCATATTACAATTGAGCTTGTGTTGCAATAAAGGCAAGTGAAGAGGAATGAAAGAGGTACTGGAATGTGAATGAGGGAAGGAGAAAGGAATGGTGACAAAAGGAATAAAAGAGTACCTAAGTAAGGAAGAGTCAACACACAAGAATGAGTCTATTAGAGTATACAAGCAAATGAGAACAACCTGAGGTCGAGGCAAGCTGTGTACATGACTGGCAACATCCAGTTCTCCTCCTTGCACTCCGTCATGAACCGTGATACTGCCTGCACCACCACCATCTGTATCCGCCATGCCTCCACTCTGTTCCTTTCAGCAATTGCCCACACTGCCCTGGGATACCAGAATGCCATGGGAACATAATGATCTCCTTGCTTCAGTCCCTAGCTAGCATTATGTAATCATGTAATCATGGAAGTTGTATATACCATTGTGACTTAGAAAATAAAAAGAATCTCTCCTTGTCCTAGTAAATTCAAGTACCATATCAAACAATATGAAGGACAAGTGCTACAGTGTAAAAATTTTATGCAGTACAGTATCATCAGGCTTAGTTCTCACTTCTCATTTGCTTACACTTATGACCCTACCTCAAATGACCAGCAATGACTTCAGCAATACTGGGGTCGACACATCGCTCCACATCCCTCTCTGGTTTCTCTACCATCAAACGGGAGCTCATTACATGTGGGTCCCGGAAGGATATCAGGTCCTGCCAACAGGAATTAAATTTGACTATGGGGTATGGCAAATGAATCCTCTGCACCACAGCATAAAATTCACATAGGCTATATAAATTGCAAGCTCATAAAAGACAATAAACATACGTACTGATATTCAATTTCTATACAACTTCAGATGATTCTACTTTACTAGGGTAACTCCTTGCTCAAAGGAAATAAATAAAGGTACAGTATATAAATATAACATACTGAATAATGATACAGTGTATGGACAGTATCGTTGTCTTACCGATAAAACCTCTCCATTCTGGTGGTAGAGGGTACCCTGTACCTGTAAATAATAAGGTGTTTTAGTGATGATATAAGTAAACACGAAGAAAATATTACACAAATTCAAAGAAATGTATCTTCAGCAACTTAACTATAAGTGTGTATCTATTACGTCTTGAATACGGTAACTTAGAACTTATTACAAGTATGGCAGGGTACATCAAAGAACACATGCTTTCACTTCCATTCAAACAAAAAGCTAGAGTCAATACCAGTAAAAAAATATGAATAAGAGTAGCTTAATCCTTTAAATTCAGGTGGGTGGGCGAGAATTTACAGCTGTATCCGGGCAATCTAGTTCAAATATGGCGAAAATGAAGTGTTTATGGAGATTGGGTTGGGGGGGTTGTAGGGTTTGGGGGGGGCGGGGTGGTCATATCTCCCAAAACATTAAAATGTGACGGCTTTGAACAATAAATGCATTAAAAAAACACTATACAACTTTGCAATCTGAAAACCTTCAGTCCAAACCAGATTATGGTCCAACACTAGATTATTACCCATTTTATACATTTTCATGCATATTTTTATTTGTTCTATTGATTGTTGCCCATAATATTGTGGAGATAATTTTATTTACCCTGACTTGACCTAACCTAACCAGGACCAAGGCAGACTACCGGGACCTAACCTGGGCAGACTACCGGGAACTAACCTGGACAGACTACTGGGACCTAACCTGAGCAGACTACCGGGACCTAACCTGGGCAGACTACCGGGACCTAACCTGGGCAAACTACTGGGACCTAACCTAGGAAGACTACCGGGACTGTCCAATGTTTACAATGGCAGGAAAACACTGAACTAACGTAGAGCTGACATATTCTATATGCTATTATACTAAAAATAAGTGCAATCTCCTCTTAAATTAATTACACATGAACACATTACATTGTCCCCTTGTAAAATATATACAAATTATAATGTTTACCACATGGACCTCTTATACAGTTATATCCAATATACTTACCCTCTGTAGGTAGTCATTTAGGGTCATCGTGGCCATGGCTCCAGTGTTTCATGCACTTTTCACGGGAATAATATAATATAAATTAGATAAAATTGGCTTATGTGTCCTTCAGAGTCTCGTGTAGTACATTATCTTCACGGGAATAAATATGAATTAGATGAAATAGTTAAATTATAGGTTTATTTATCCGTCAGCGTCCTCAGCAAGACAGCAACTTGTTTGTTTTGGTGGCAACATTCATAGCTACTGATAATAACAACAATATTGTAATTTATGTTCATAGAAGTTTATATAATTTGATACAATAGTTATAATTAAAGTAATGTTGTAAGTCACGAGAAATAAAGAAAGTAAAATGCTCGAATAATAGAATAATCACATATAATAGCATCAAGAAATGCACGTATTGCCTATACTTTTCTCATTTGATTACTTATTCTGTGATGGTATAGATATATTTGCCTATGTAATAATTATAAGGGGACGAAAAATACAGATATAAGTATTTTTAAGCATGCCTAAATGAAGTAATAATAAAATAAACAGAAGGGAGGGATCCGAGGGAGAGCGTCTGCAATGTGTGGTTAATCATTGTGGGACTATGGTGCTCATTGGTACTCTTTATATTATGTAAAATTGATCTTAGATTTGAAGGAAAGTCTCATCCATTACCATTCTCCAAAAGCCTCAAGGTAAAATATAAGTTGTTGCAGTAAGTAGACAAAACCTAACCATTCTAATCAAAGTTAAGTTAGCTGTTACCGGTAACCGTAATGGAGTGGTTTGATGTATTGGTGGTGTAACGTTAGTTACGTTGTAGTGAAGATGTCTGGTATCTTTACTACGGGGGTAATGACAAATAAGTTTGTTCTTGTCTGGTCTAGCCTGTTTATTGATTCAGCTTACATTTGTATATCAAGTTTTAGAGTGAACCTGAAATATGAGCATGTGACGAAATTTGTAGTCAACCTGGAATATGAACAATGTTATACATAAACATAAAGGTTGCCTGCCTGCTACAGTGGTAATGGCTCAAATAGTATTAATTAAGTAGATATTATGGTATTTATTGAAAGAATGGTAATAGTCAAGCGTTTGTCCATAATCTGCTTTCAACTCGAGGTTTTCATATTCCAATGGGTAATTCTGCATAAGAGGTCCACCTGGATTGTTCCCACATTTTATACATTTTCATGCATAATTTTACTTGTTCTATTGATTGTTGCCCAGAATATTTAGAGGAGATTACTTTTTTTTACCCTTACTTGACCTGACATAACCAAACCAGGACCAAGGCAGACTACCGAGACCTAACCTGGGCAAACTACCAGGAAATAACCATGATAAAGTACAGGAAATGAATGACTGGGACAAAATACGGGACCTAGCCGGATCTGGCAACACTGCTACAAAGTGGTAATTCTTTCAATAAATACCAATTAATGTTTTGGGAGATATCCCCCGCCCTGCCTCCCCCAACTCAATCTCTGAAAACACCTAATTTTCCACATATTTGAACTACATTCGTCTGAAAAACACTACAAGGCATTAAATAGAATTAGGTGACCTCACCCAACCTAATCAGGACCGTGGCAAACTACCGAGACCTAATCTTAGCAAAATACGGGGCCTGGATATAAACATTTGGCGGTCATCTTGAATTGATATTATTGTACTGGACACGACGGTTCATGTTATTGCATTTGCGACGGAATTTCCCAATAAGGAAATTATTTACATGTATATATTTGACAGAAACAAATTAATGGGAGTGATTATGGACAAAGGCTTGACTAATACTGAATTAATTACCGTTTTGTAGCAGTGTTGCCACATCCGACTAGGTCTCAGTATTTTGCCACAGATATTTCCTGTACTTTACCACGGTTTTTTCCTGATAGTTTGCACAGGCAAGATCCAGGTAGTCTACCCAGGTTAGGTCCTGGTAGTCTGATGCAGTCTAGGTTAGGTAAGGTCAGGCTAATTTCAAAATGCCCCATTTGAATATGCCCTATCTTGGAAATGGAACATTATAAAAGAAAAGTTATAAAATCCGGGGTTACCAATGTAGCAGCTGCTACTTTAATCTCCTGGTGAGGTTTAGAGAGAGACTAATCGTTAGTTTTTTAATCTATTTATTGGTTCAGGTCGCACAAGGTATATAAGGTTTTATAGTTAACCTGGAATAATAATAGTCAACCTGGAATATGATCATGTTACAATAATTGTAATCAACCTGGAATATGGTCAATGCTATACATAAACAATCAGGCAACAGGGCTGATGTTTGTGGTGGGCAGATGATTCTAGCCGCCACAGGGTAAAGAAGGTTAAAACATCGTACTGTAATACCAACAAACAATAGAGTAGATACAGTATTTACCAATCTTTCTCGTTAGTTGAATTTTCAAGTTAAAGTAAACAATGTATTATCCTTGTACTGTACAGGTAGGTGTGTGTATCGAGGGAGATGCTTCGTGGTGTGACCTCAGTGGTGGGCGTGAGGATAATGTTGTCAGAGTGTGCAGGTGCGTACACAACTGCCCGTCACTACAATTGGTTAAAGTCCAAGAGAAAGTTGCCAACCCGTGTGGATGTGATACCCAAGATGAAGACTCCAACTTGGTCTACCGGGGAAGTATCACACCCGGGACCCCAAGACTGTCCTCTCGGGAACAAGGGTGACTATCCCTACGACCTGCCTGATGGTGGAAGGCAGTATTTTGGCTTCAAGTACTACCCCAGGTTAGTACTGTAGCCGGTATCCCCCATAGTGGCAGTATTGCGTGTAAAGATGTGGGCAATACCTTAACGGCTTGGGTGCCTCTTTGGTCCCCGAGTTAGTTTCTTTTGCTTTCTCGATCTGTGCTTCTTTTCCCTTCAAGGTTGCTGTCCCTCCTCTCTGTCTCCTCCTCTTAATTAAGGCGAGGAAGTTAGTTTGGTAAATTGGAGTGCTTCTGATTCCTCCAAACTATGCCATGAAACAGATCCCCTATTAGTAACATTCAAGTGGTCTGTTTCCTGGCATAGTTTGGAGGAATCAGTAGAACAATACAGTACTTTAATTTACCAAAAGGACTTCCTCCCCTTTAAGGCCTTTCTGGCTGAGCAAAATCTTTCTTTCTCATTCACAATAGCCTACAGTATAGTAGACAGTACAATAATCCCACTGGATTTGGCTTGGACACCAACACCAATGAATGGTTATTGATTTGATGTTGTTCCTACTCATTCATTGGTGTCCATCTTTGATTCATCCAGTATAAAGAAGCGTTTGAATTAGATGTCAGAGTGGAAACTAATCATCTCTCTTCCTTCCTCAGGTATGCTGATGAGGTTGATCCACCATACAAACCAACCCCACTCCATCTGGTAACACGGACTAGGTGTCTCAAGAAGAAACCATGGTGGGACAGAGATGTCATGAAGAAAATAGGACTTGATGGGAAGGTATGGTACAGTATGACTGGGTAAATTGAAAATTTACCTGCAGTTTGTGTTCGTTATTTACTGGTTTGCATATACAGTACTGTACATGGATATTATTAGGATGGCCATTTGCATATTCGTGAAGTGTTTTAAAGAAAAACTGTAATGTGGAGTTTCTTGAGGAAATTTTTGTATTGCTGCATAACTGCCTTATAATGCATTTTCTGATCTTGTGGAAGATCCTTTCATAATGGGAAAGTTAGATACACAGTTCTGAAATATATTTTCTGATGGCAGGTGCTTGATTCATGAAAAGAAATATTGTACGATGTGTGAGAAAATGGTCAAATTTTCAGCCATTGGTAAAATTAAGTTTAATATGAAAATTTTGATTCCCTGCCAGAGGAGTACTGTGACCATTTTGAAGAATAACCCTGAGAACAATGCTATGCTATGGAAAGTGAAGCACCTGGTTAAAGTAACACCAATCCACCTGCCTGCAGACCTTCCAGATGATGCTGATCCCAATCATTGCTTCATTAAGGTTAGTATGTATGTTGTGTAATCGAGGCTGGCCTGGTACACCATAAGTAAATGGAATTTTTTTAACACGTAATCAAGTCCTGTGAGAATGAGAAATCCAGGCAGCTCTGTGAATTTTGTGAGAGGACTTCTCTGAGAATGTTGTCTAATTCCTACTAGTTGCCAATAATAGTTGAAGGTTCATATTTCAGCTAGAGAAAACTGACAATGCTAAGTGGTCTTTTGCTGAAGAAATGCCAACTTTGTGAACTGTACCTTTCATGTAATGACATTACATTGTATTTGACCAGGAGAATGGTGAGTTTGTATACTCGCATGCAGTTGGTGTGGAGGATGCTCAGCTGGAAGACACGACGAATTCTGCTGTCAAGTGGAACCAAAAATTTGTAGACACTCACACTCGCAAGAACTGGGACCATCCCTGGCAGCTCAAGTTATGCTAGGTGTTGGTTGGCTGCTTCTGTGTTGTACTGGCATTAAGAATTTTTGTCTTCATGTGCTAGTGAGTGATACATTTATGTTTCTTTCAGACCTTTTATTCTTGACTCAAAGCTTTTTGGTGGCCTTTCAATACATAAATGTACAGTAATTTCATGAAATGATTACATAAAAATACTTTAAAACATTTTAGCATAAAGTAGACCTGATAATTGAATATTATGTTAGTAGACCTGATAATTGAATATTATGTTTGCTATTGATAAGGAGTTTTGTAAATAAAAAAAATATATAAAATGTATGCATCTCAAAAGCCTTTATTAACTGACCTGATTGTAGCACACCCAGGCTTGGTTGACATGTGATGTCAATCATATATTTTTCTTACTAGTTAAATGCCTTGCCTTCACTCGTATACATTAGATTTACTAAAACTACATTAACAGTATAACTATGGCCTTTGGTCATCATAAAGATAAGGATATTAATATATATTCTTTAATTTTATTACTCAATATAAATTGAAAGTTGCTAATGTTGTTGATATGACTATATTAACACAATAATTACACACTGTACATTGGATTTAGCTGCTATCTATCACAGGTACAGTGTTGCAAGGAATTTCCCAACCACTGACTTGCCTGGTTTTGTGCTTTCTAATGTTATTTAATCACTATTGTACTGAACCAAATACTGTAGTTTAATTATTGCGGTGGGGAAGTGTTGGGAGTTAATATGGCAAATATTGTTTAGTACTGTTAATGTTGTTCTAGTACAGTTCCCTGCAAAATTTGTATACACATTAGGATGGCTTTGGTAAACATATTACAGTTTTCCTCTAGTCCTGAGATGGAATACATTTCTTTGACTAAGTTTAGCATCAGTTTATATTGGTTACAGGGAGGATCTCACCTTATCAAAGCAAAGCTTGCTCAAGTCACATGCATGTATATTGAAACTTTCTTGAGTGGTGTTCTACTTAGAAGTATATTTATCACAGTCACCAAGAGCCTCCACAGAAGACTCTTGAATCACAAATGGATGGGACAGCCCTAGTGCATTAATATAATTAATGAAAGACCTATCATATTCTTCTCCTTGCACATTTAAATATATAAGGTCTTGAAGTACTGATCATGTATGGAGTTGCATTATTCTCTGGTTTAAAGCAAAATGGGGCTGTTAAAAATATCTGTAGTAAGCCTTTAACAAATGCTAAGTTAAGAAATAATATACAGTATATACTTATATAAATAGATATACATGTAAATAGATAAATATATGTATAAAATTTATCTGCCCCTACAAAACTGCTGCTCCGAAATACACATACTGTAATTAGAAAATAGTACCTCAGTAAAATGATGAAGATACAAGATACAATATTTAATGGAGTATGAAAGTCCTATCACCTTTCTTTTTCTCTCTGTATGAGTTGGCACTATAGTGTCAGTATAACTACGGCAACAGATTTAAGAGTAAAATCATCAATGTCTATTACTTTTGAATCACAAGACTGACTTTCAAGGTTTATGTATTGAGAGAGAAACTAGAGAGGTAACATAAGTCTTGTTCACCATAGTAAAATACTTTTAAAGTCTCGACAAACTACCGTTGATAGATTAATTACAGTAGTGATCATAACCTAATGTGATACAGGATATTAGTATTATTGTCATTAAGGTTGAAGACCCTTTGCATACATTTTCCAGCATGTCTGTACCACCAGTTATTAGTTACAAAATGAAAAGTTGAGTGGTAAAAAATCAAGCTTTGAAGGGAAAGAAAAAAATATGTCCAGGAAGTAGAAAAGAAGGAATTGATTGTCAGGGTACCAAAGGACATTAATTAAGTAATGCTTACATCACTCTGGCCTGACACTGCCTCTTCTGACAATCTGTGGCTCCGTTAAAAATTGCGCCAATCAGGCATTAGCTTTTATTGATCCAGTCCTGTGGGGCTTCACATTTGTTTAAACTATTCACAATGCTATATATAATGTCATTCAGATGTTTGAACTCGGAGTCTTAATGTTGATATATCTCAACCCCCACAGCCAGTAGGATCCACCAGTGTTTTAATTTTATTAAAAAAAATGATGGAAAAATGTTCATACATTGGATAGAAGTATTTATCCTATCACCCTTGAACCAAAGCTTTTACACTATATTATTAACCCCTAACCTTTCCATGACCAACACCATTGATTCTCTTGTATATAATTAATGTTTAATTTGTAATCTACCCAGCACTGTTGATGTGAATATACTGCAAATTATTCCTCGTGTGATGGAGTTCAGTACGATGTCAGTACATTATCAACCATATTCCTAATATAACTTCACTTAACCTTCTACACTTTTATCGATCACTTGATATGACAGGAGTTGTATGATCCGCTGCAAGATTTGACATCACCCTAACAGGAGTTGGAAATTTCTACCCATGTTGACTGGAAGCAAGTTGGGGTGTGGGTATGTCAGTTGTGTGTGTGTCAATGTTAATAAATGTAAAAAAGTAAACCTTGACAGTGTTATAATTATAAGTACTGTACCGTACTGTACACACAGTAGTACCTGTACATACATTTATATATATTTACTGTACAGTACAGTATATATAAAGTGGAGCTACTTCGTAAATTTAATGACTCAATATGAATCCCATTAAAAAGCAATGAGAATATACTGTAAAATATATACAGTACACCCTTCCACTAACACAGGATGATACTGTACTTTCTCAATTACATGTATTGTATGTTCTTTGACTACAGTATATGTACTGTATATCATATGCCTTGATTTGCAGAGTAAGTATATTTTGAGAAACTACTAATTGACATACAGTATTATGACAATGTTAACAAAATAACTTTCATTTAATGCCTCAGCTTGCCTCTTTTCAGTCCCACGGATTACTTACTTTATAATAATTACAACTATCCAAAACAATTTATTATACTAAATTTTTTAAAATTAATGTCTCCGTTTCTTTCCACTTTAGCAAAGTACCTACACAGAGTATAACATAAATAATTTGAAGGGTTAGGCCAATACACCCACAAAATTAATCTAATATTTGTTCAGAGTAGGATATTTCTTATAAAATATATTTGGATTCCTGAGACCACAAACTGTCTTGTGAATGTGCTGTATCAGGATTATATTCTCTATAAATACAGTACTGTGCATGTGCATGTGCATATTCACGTGAGGTGGACCTGCTGAGAGTTGGTCCATTGCATCTCACTTTTCTCCATTAACTGGGCTTATCAGCTCAGCTGTCTGGATCATGTTAGGGACGTCATCTTGATTAACAGTTGTGTCCTCATCTTGTTCATCTTCCTCCTCCTCATCATCATAGTCCTCCTCCTCCTCCTCATTGTACTCCTCATCATACTCATCCCTGGTGTTCTCTTGATCTAACCCTAGGAAGACAACATTTACTATTATATGCACATTTGAAAACAAGATTAATCCTAGTTCTACTGATAATGTGCAGCTTTAAAGAATAAAATGTATAGCTCAAGTATGCTATAGACAATTTTCTTTACACAAAGTCATGGTTATAGGTACTGTATATCTAAATGCTTTTTTAGATTCTTTGACAAAATTTTGTATTATGGTCATTGTGTACAGACTGAAAGTGTAAAGTCTGAACTGTCAAAAATTATTCTATCCATATGCTGTATGGGTATAGTACATAACTATATATAAACCCAAATGGTTATAACAATTAACAATGAAAAGTACAGTATTAATATGCCTACAATTGCTATGGCAATCATATCATTATAAAAATACAATTACATCTGTGACCAAATTGTTATGCTGTTCATTGAAATAATTTCAAGACCCCTCAAAATTCCAGGCTTAAGACGAAAAAGGATAATTATGAGACAGCTCTCCCGCATTTACAATCCATAAACAAACCTTGTACGGGTGAATTGTTTTCAGTTGCATTGACCAACTTTAGGTATGGCTTCACTTCATACTCAAACATGAGGAAGTCCATGAGGTATTTGTGGTAGAGTCGTTTGATTTCTGAGGGTGTGAGTTTGTTAAAGTAAGATGTTGCCAGGTCAGATGTGGAGTGATCAGAAGAGGAGGTGCGGTGGGACCACTCAATGTGGGTCACACCAGCCAGACCTCGATGATACAGGATGAAATCTGAGTCCCTACCCAGCGTCTCCATCTTGGCTATCACATCATACCTGAAATAATAATTCTATGTATATGAGCATTTCTCCATGAGATCAGCAAGGACAGAAGCCATTAAAAATAAAAAACAATCTACAGTAACTTATTGTGATTGTCATTGTTCCTGTTCCCAACAGAGATACAGTTCACTATTATGGTACATTACCTAACATGACACGGTGTACAAAGGAGTGAGATAGGCCTCCAGTGTTCATCGTACTCCTCCACGTCTGTGTCCAGGAGGTATTGTACAAACTCCCGAAAGGTTGGCTCCTTCTCTCCACCTTCCTCCCTTCGGTACACCTTCACAATTCTCTTCCCATATATAGAGTAATAGTAGCCTCCCCTGTGGATGTAGAGTGATGTCAGGAGTGGATGTGATCAGGTGAGGTGTGTGATGGAAAATGGAAACGTTTGCGTGGTAACAGTAAGTCGTGAGGAGTGATAAAAGTAGAAATAGGAAAATGTAGCAAGCAAACAGCTAAGATGGGAAACTTTGGAGCACAGTACATTTAGCGTGTATAAGTATACAGTACAATCTACGACTGTAAGATCAGTAACTGGGTGGAGTATCTTAACGGAAGGAAGAGACTAACGATGAATGCTAAGTATGAGCAAGAGTGCCAGGACTGGGTATTAATGAGGAGACACCAATGGAAGAGACAATTATAACAGCTTGCAACAAAGAACAAGGTAAGGGGTCAGATTGACTGAGAAACAAAAGAGACGTGTTCTAAATATAAATTGTCCCAAGCGTCGTTTGCCATAGTTGACTTCTAGTTACAAGGAATGATGTTAGTGTTAGTGATTCATTGTGATGTGACCAACACAGGGTGTAAAGGAGGAAGTAGTACTGTACTGGTAACTATTTAATGGAAACTATATGGTATATAGATTATAGGAGAGAAAATGAGGATGATATTTATGAACCAAATATAAAACTTCATAAGCTTCTCTTCTACTGTACTGCTAATAATGACATGAGTTTAAGCCCCAACTTGTCGGATGTAATTTTTTTTATACAATTAAGCTGGTGAGGTAATAAGAGGAGTGGCTTTCCCACCTGGCCTTCAAATCTCTTTCATAGTTTTCCAGTTTGTCTCGGTAGGCTGACAATACTCGCTCAAATGGGTGACGCACAACCTGTTATAAGTAAACAAATACGAAGTTCATATATGTCTTACACTATATGAGTAACATGCACCAACAGACATACACAGATAGGCAATACTCTTCTTGGTCTCTACTGACCACAGGATTCTAACTTTGGCAATGTAAGAAACAATAGGAAATGTAAAAGTTTGTTGACAATTTTTTTGTTTAAGGCTCTCATTGAAGGACTACTGTACATACATAGACAATTGCATATAAATTCTCACCATAAACTTGAGAGTTTTGGGCATGATGTTCCTCAGGACAGGCACAGGAAGCAGTGGGTACTCTTCCCTCAGCAGCGAGTGACGTCCCACTTTGTCCTTGTACATGTTTTCCTCAATGCCAGCCACCTGGGAAATAAGCCACAGACAATTATAGACATTTTTCATCAATACTGTACTGTATAAGGATTACATTACAGATAAAATTGTTTATGAATTACTGTATACATATACAGTCGGCCTCAGGAATTATTCAGTCATTATTCTACACATACTGTAGGTATTGTTTCACTGACTGGTTCAAGTTTGAGCCAAATAACAATACAGTACTAGAAAAGTTTGGTGTTAGGAAATTCATGTACTGTACTGTACTAAATTTTCTAGTTGTTACAAACCCTTAATGTTACAGTGGTGTACAGTACAGTATACGAATCCCTGAGGCCGACTGTACTTACTAGCATTACATACAGATTGCTTATGAAATATCATGCTGATAAATACAGTATACTGTACTAATTATACACTACAAACGTTAAATATAAGAAAAATATGTAATTGTGGATGAGGAGTGTACAGGAGCTGAAAAATGAAAGACACAAGGGTCATGAGGATTCAAGGGGAAAAATTACCCATAAAAAAAACCCCTGAATTATCTGGAGGAAGGATACGGTTGTAGGCAGTGAATAAGAGGCAGCATAATATGTACCTGAAGAAAAGCATAGAGCCAACTGGTACTGGCCGCTTTGGGTACTTTACACCAGGTGAGGCCGTGTCGTTCGTCCACAAACATCTGGTGGAATATTGACCTGCAGAACAGTATGTATAGTATTAGCAGGAAACATTACATTTACTGAATACAGTAGTGTAAATCTGTATAATCCTACTAATGATGTCAACAGTACTGGTACATATAGGATATTGTTTCGTCTATTGCTACCTTAATGTATATCCAAATACTGTACTGAAAGAAAATACTGTACTGTATTTATACTCCTTAAACATGCTAGTAAAGCTATGTAACAACACTAACACACTAAACTACTAACACACTTCAGATACAGACAGTAGCCTCCTGTATTTTTCTGTTTAACATACAGATAATTGGGACCCGATATTTGAGGGATTTAAAATACAATACTCCCCATCCTTTTACTGTATTTCATAAGCACCTAGACACCACTTTGTATTACATATAGTAGAGTACTAGTACACACTTCTTGTTTAGTTGCCATAGCCGCTCCAATTGAGACTGGGACAAGTCTTTCCTATCTTTGAGCACCATGTTCTTCATCCTGTCTTCGGGGGCATTCCTCTGGGCTGAACGGAGAAATTTTCCCCTGTTGGAGTAGGCGCCCCACATGCTGCACACATCCTTCACTTGAGACCTACGCTGTTCATACTCTGCAATCTGGATCTCCTCACTCGCTCGTAGTGGCTGTTAATAAGAAAATGGGTAGTGGTCAGAGATGGATGGGCTAGCTGGAAAATAGATGTACTGTACTCTCATACACAGAGCCATATTCAAGAACTAACGTAGTGTATACGAAGGTGTGGTAACGATACAACGGCTCTGTTGTTTGTCTATAGAGCCATCATACTGGTACCAAACCATCGTATACACTATGAATGTTCATGAATATAGCCCTCACACCCACGATCTACTCGCTTGCTCCCAAAGGCTTCTTAGCTGCTATGTACCATCGGCTACAATGTATCGGCTCCTATGTACCACCGCTTTGGCTTATACATACCATTGCAGGGCTGCTATGTACTGGCTCCTATGTACAGTCGGCGGCAAAAGTCCTGTCGCTTCACTTGCTTCACCAAGTCACGCGATGTTCATAGACTCGAGATTATTAGGTGTAGAAAACGTGTGTATTTCTCGAGTCCATGAACACTTCATGTCCCGGTGAAGCAGATAAGGCCACAGGACTTCTACTGCCGACTGTACATGGAAGCCCGATCCCGTTAAAAGGAGAATGGCCAGTGGTCAAAGATGGATAGATGGAAAGATGTAGGGGCCTACACACACTCTCTCACACACATACGACCTCCTTGCTAAGCTATAGGAGAATGGTGGTGAGGGATGGCTGTCTGGAAAGATACAAACCACACACTCTGAGTCTATAGGTACTAGCATATAATGTGCTGCTTTGGACACATGAAACAAGACATGATTTTGGATTTCTCTTTTCATTAGTCTTCAACCTACTGAAGAAAGTTAGCTATTAGACAGAGAGGCAAGTAGACTACCACACAAACAGCGAGATCAACAGACAGACAGACCAATATAACAATAAAAAAGGTGATACTAGTGACAGAACGACAACAAATATATTAACAAATAGACAGAAACCCGACAAGCAGAAAGGCATATAGAGAGAATCAGGGTGGATAATGTATAGGCACGGTCTCCTCTTGAGGCTAGCCTATTATTTTTATAGCTTATAGTCTATAGGAAGTGACGTCACGAGGGTTGTTGGCGCCCCAATAGGGGGGCGTGATGGGGGGTGGTCGGCGAACGAAGCGAGCCTAATCAGCTGGGGAGTTCTACGAGTACTCATAGAAGCAATTTAAAGCCACTTGCAAACGAATTTATTAAATCTTTAGTCCTTGAAAATGAATTGTTCATCTAATTTATTTACGTGAATACTAATGAAGATGCCTACCCATTTATAAACCCAAAGTAAAGTTTCATAATTAATATAAAGAAAAAATAAATTAAAATATGGCTTGAGTGCACTAATCTTTTCAGGAAATGTTTAACTTCATTATTTCAGATTTACTTTGGTGTAAACAAAGCAATTTAATTTTCCCTAACTTCAAATTGGCAATTGACGCCCCCCTAAATGCTGCGCCCAGGGACATATATGTCCCCTCCAGCCCCCCCCCCCCCCCCCCCTCGCGACGCCACTGTCTATAGGTGGCCTGAAATGAACTAACAGAAACAATCACTGGGTGGGAATAAAATAAGTTATGCGTGTGGGTCCGGATATATAGGTTGATTATCTATGTGTGTAGTATTGATAGGCCTAATTAAGATTTATAGACTATAAAAAAAATCTGTTCAAAATTTGTGTATATCTATCTAAGTTATTTCTATCTGTCTATCTATCGCTATTTCTATCTATTTAGGAGTCTCCGCCCTCCTCCCATACAACGTACGGTACCTGGAAGATGACCGTTATCTAGGGTTCCTTTTTCTACCTGCCGGCCCCTATAGAGGCCTCGACCCTCACTATATATCCTTATGTAAGAGACTAAATAAGAGTATCCCTGTGCATCACCGGGTTCACTTACTTTGGGGTTTTTATGATAGTGGTCGATACAATCCTTAGTTCCATGTAGGCATATAAATATGTAATAAATATGTAATTTCTTGGCTTTTTGGGTAATATAACGCAATCCTAGCAAATTACATCAAACATTTACATAGGTAGGTACAACCTATTTCTAAATATTGCAATATATGATAAATATGCATCTGTGATTATATTACATAAGGGAATCGGTGCACCTTCGTCAGGATAGACAAAAATACTCACTCTTGGCTCGGCATGACATAGCGCTAGGTTAGGGTAAGGATAGAGGCCGAGTCAGACAGACAGTAATTATTTATTTTAACCCTCAGGCTTCTTTACAATGTATATACCCTACATCACGTTCATTGACCCTCTAGGTTACCTGTCAAACCTTCTCGACTCGTACATAACCGGCCTAACCTCTTTTTCCCCTCCAGCCTCACAGCTAGCCTCGGCCCCTACACCATCCATACATTAGCAACCTAAACTATTTATCTACTTTCTTTTCATGGTCCCACTCACTTCCTCACTCCTTTCCACTCCATACTTGCATTTAAGCTCCCACCCTCTCTCTTTCTTTTAATAAAGTGAGAAAGTTGAGGACTCGAGGCTACAGCTCTCAGTGTCCTCACCTGATACAAAAACGAATACAATAAAGAGTGAAAATATTCAAAATCGTAAATTCAGTGTCCAGCAATTTCGTCTGAGATGTCCAGATATTTCAAGGAGGAAGAAGTAGGAGAGGAAGGATGGAATGTGGAGAAAGAAGTAGGAGAGGAAGGAATGTGGAAAAAGAAGTAGGCTAGGAGAGGATGGAATGTGGAGGAAGAAATATAGAAGTAGGGGAGGAAGGAATGTGGAGGAAACTAAAAAGAAAGAAGTAAGGGAAGGATGGATTTGGAGGAAAAAAGAAAGAAGTAAGAGATGTAGTAGAAGTAGTAGCAATAGGAGATGTAATAATATAGTAGCAGTAGTAGTAGTAGTAGTAATAGTAGTAGTAGTAGTAGTAGTAGTAGTAGTAGTAGTAGTAGTAGTAGTAGTAGTAGTAGTAGTAGTAGTAGTAGTAGTAGTAGTAGTAGTAGCAGCAGCAATAGGATAGTAAAAATGGAAAGCAACACACACACACAGAAAGACTATCAAGAAGGCTGATACTGACAACAAATTTCGAAAAGAGACGGGAAAAAAATGACATTCTCGTGATGGGAAAAGTTGACCTGGAGATATATAAAAAAAAATTGGACACCAGATGGAGCAGGCGTAAAAAAAATATATATAAATAAAGAATGGCGATGTGCAAGTCAATGAAAAAAAAAATGAAATAACTAAAGAAAGAAAAACTCGTTAGAAATCCCCCTCCTCCTCCTCCCCCTCTTTCCTAAATTTATCCTGCCATCCATCACTTCCAAACTGTAAATCAACCTCTTCACAAATCACCGCCACTCGAGCCCCTTTTTTAATCCTCCTTATCAAAGGTGCGTTAGAGTTTATCCTTCCTTATCTCCTTCTCCTTCTCACTCACTCAGTCACTTCATATCACCCTTTTATTTTTAAGTAGCGTTTGTGATCCCCAAGCTCTTCTCAGAAAAAGGATGAAAAATCGTATTACGGGAAAAAGGCGCTTCTCAACATGGAGGTATAATCTAAGATTATAATCTTAGATTATACCTCCATGCTTCTCAACCATCGACGACTAGAGAGAGAGAGAGAGAGAGAGAGAGAGAGAGAGAGAGAGAGAGAGAGTAATTAATTAAAGAGAAAATATGGATGTATAACTGTATATTATAATGTTCAAGAGTAACCTAAATCTTCTATATTTATTTCTTTTCAATATTTCCCGTTATGTCCTTTCATCACATTTTCTTAATTTTTCCATTTCTATCTACGTATGTATGTAGCTTACTTATATTCACATTCCTCCCTTTTTTCTTCCTCTTTCCTTCCCAGCTTTTTTGCTAAGATTCTTCTCTCCTTCAACTGCCTCTATCCTACGTCCTACTCCTCTTCCTCTTCCTTCAATATGTTCTCCATTCCAAACTACTGTATTTTTCATCTAAGTCTTCCTTTCTTTCATTTATTCTTATTTCATCTACTTTCCTTCATTCAATTCTTTCTTCCTTTCTCCATTCCTACCATTTCCTCCCCTTCCATCTTTTTTTCTTCTATCCCATTCTATACCTCTCATCTCTCCACCCCACCCACTACCCCTTCCCTCCACAGACGCTGTATTGAGAATATTATGACTGTAACATAAGATCGAGGGGTTGGTCAACGAACCATCCAAGAATCCCATCAACTTCCCGACCCATCCTGTTTCCTTGTTCCACTTTTTGTTCAATAAACCACTGTGTTCCATTCCTATGCCCTCGGAGCCGAGGTATCCCTGTGCATCACCGGGTTCACTTACTTTGGGGTTTTTATGATAGTGGTCGATACAATCCTTAGTTCCATGTAGGCATATAAATATGTAATAAATATGTAATTTCTTGGCTTTTTGGGTAATATAACGCAATCCTAGCAAATTACATCAAACATTTACATAGGTAGGTACAACCTATTTCTAAATATTGCAATATATGATAAATATGCATCTGTGATTATATTACATAAGGGAATCGGTGCACCTTCGTCAGGATAGACAAAAATACTCACTCTTGGCTCGGCATGACATAGCGCTAGGTTAGGGTAAGGATAGAGGCCGAGTCAGACAGACAGTAATTATTTATTTTAACCCTCAGGCTTCTTTACAATGTATATACCCTACATCACGTTCATTGACCCTCTAGGTTACCTGTCAAACCTTCTCGACTCGTACATAACCGGCCTAACCTCTTTTTCCCCTCCAGCCTCACAGCTAGCCTCGGCCCCTACACCATCCATACATTAGCAACCTAAACTATTTATCTACTTTCTTTTCATGGTCCCACTCACTTCCTCACTCCTTTCCACTCCATACTTGCATTTAAGCTCCCACCCTCTCTCTTTCTTTTAATAAAGTGAGAAAGTTGAGGACTCGAGGCTACAGCTCTCAGTGTCCTCACCTGATACAAAAACGAATACAATAAAGAGTGAAAATATTCAAAATCGTAAATTCAGTGTCCAGCAATTTCGTCTGAGATGTCCAGATATTTCAAGGAGGAAGAAGTAGGAGAGGAAGGATGGAATGTGGAGAAAGAAGTAGGAGAGGAAGGAATGTGGAAAAAGAAGTAGGCTAGGAGAGGATGGAATGTGGAGGAAGAAATATAGAAGTAGGGGAGGAAGGAATGTGGAGGAAACTAAAAAGAAAGAAGTAAGGGAAGGATGGATTTGGAGGAAAAAAGAAAGAAGTAAGAGA
This sequence comes from Petrolisthes manimaculis, assembly GCA_034508575.1. NCBI lineage: Eukaryota > Metazoa > Arthropoda > Malacostraca > Decapoda > Porcellanidae > Petrolisthes > Petrolisthes manimaculis. The sequence goes on from JAWZYT010000805.1 coordinate 145,666, forward strand.
TGTAGTAGAAGTAGTAGCAATAGGAGATGTAATAATATAGTAGCAGTAGTAGTAGTAGTAGTAATAGTAGTAGTAGTAGTAGTAGTAGTAGTAGTAGTAGTAGTAGTAGTAGTAGTAGTAGTAGTAGTAGTAGTAGTAGTAGTAGTAGTAGTAGTAGTAGTAGTAGTAGTAGTAGTAGTAGTAGTAGTAGTAGTAGCAGCAGCAATAGGATAGTAAAAATGGAAAGCAACACACACACACAGAAAGACTATCAAGAAGGCTGATACTGACAACAAATTTCGAAAAGAGACGGGAAAAAAATGACATTCTCGTGATGGGAAAAGTTGACCTGGAGATATATAAAAAAAAATTGGACACCAGATGGAGCAGGCGTAAAAAAAATATATATAAATAAAGAATGGCGATGTGCAAGTCAATGAAAAAAAAAATGAAATAACTAAAGAAAGAAAAACTCGTTAGAAATCCCCCTCCTCCTCCTCCCCCTCTTTCCTAAATTTATCCTGCCATCCATCACTTCCAAACTGTAAATCAACCTCTTCACAAATCACCGCCACTCGAGCCCCTTTTTTAATCCTCCTTATCAAAGGTGCGTTAGAGTTTATCCTTCCTTATCTCCTTCTCCTTCTCACTCACTCAGTCACTTCATATCACCCTTTTATTTTTAAGTAGCGTTTGTGATCCCCAAGCTCTTCTCAGAAAAAGGATGAAAAATCGTATTACGGGAAAAAGGCGCTTCTCAACATGGAGGTATAATCTAAGATTATAATCTTAGATTATACCTCCATGCTTCTCAACCATCGACGACTAGAGAGAGAGAGAGAGAGAGAGAGAGAGAGAGAGAGAGAGAGAGAGAGAGAGAGAGACTAATTAATTAAAGAGAAAAGATGGATGTATAACTGTATATTATAATGTTCAAGAGTAACCTAAATCTTCTATATCTATTTCTTTTCAATATTTCCCGTTATGTCCTTTCATCACCTTTTCTTAATTTTTCCATTTCTATCTACGTATGTATGTAGCTTACTTATATTCACATTCCTCCCTTTTTTCTTCCTCTTTCCTTCCCAGCTTTTTTGCTAAGATTCTTCTCTCCTTCAACTGCCTCTATCCTACGTCCTACTCCTCTTCCTCTTCCTTCAATATGTTCTCCATTCCAAACTACTGTATTTTTCATCTAAGTCTTCCTTTCTTTCATTTTTTCTTATTTCATCTACTTTCCTTCATTCAATTCTTTCTTCCTTTCTCCATTCCTACCATTTCCTCCCCTTTCATCTTTTTTTCTTCTATCCCACTCTATACCTCTCATCTCTCCACCCCACCCACTACCCCTTCCCTCCACAGACGCTGTATTGAGAATATTATGACTGTAACATAAGATCGAGGGGTTGGTCAACGAACCATCCAAGAATCCCATCAACTTCCCGACCCATCCTGTTTCCTTGTTCCACTTTTTGTTCAATAAACCACTCTGTGTGTTCCATTCCTATGCCCTCGGAGCCCTCCAACTCTATCTCTCTCTCTCTCTCTCTCTCTCTCTCTCTCTCTTATGGTATTCACTTAAGATTTTTTTAGCTTAGTATTTAACTGTCAACTACACTTAATTGTATAATAACAAACAAGAAAAAGAGAAGCAAAAGCCGGAACGATAAAATAACGAATGAATGGACGACAGCTGGATATATACGAAATAGAGAGGAATTAAGTTGGCTGACAAGACACGGAAAAGAAAGGAAGGAAGATAACAAAGATGGGAAGGAAAACAGGCAGAAATTTTAAGAAAGGAATAAAGACGAGAAAAAGTTAAAGATTATAAGACTAAATTTTTTCTGTTATTTAATCAAACACCATAATTTGTTGCTTGGTAAACCTGTGCAGAAATATTCAGTTTTTCTTGCGTTTGTTCACTGGTAGGCTATAATTATATCCTGTTACCAATTAATGAAAACAGAAATGCAATATTACTGTATAATTATTACTATAATACTGTACAGCTAGCGCCAATAGCCTAGTCGTGTCGCACAAGAGGCTTATTCCACCCTTGTGTTATTATGGATAGGGACTTCATTGGAACTTAGTAAAACTAGTGTAGCCTACGTATTTTTTCCTTGTAATCACCACGGAGGTCTAGACGAATGGTTGCGAATAATGAGGTCAATAAAAGTACATTAGGCCTATACGTTTTCAACTTGCTTAGGCTAATTGACTTGGCAACCACTATTAGACTTAAATATTTGGATCTATTGATACTAATTTTCTTCCCATCCAAATTAATTGATTTTAGTATGATCCATTCACTGCCCCCAGGGAATAACAGTCGAGGTTTTTGTCTCGTTTTTATTCCTTCATCAACCATTTGGAAAAGCTGCAATTTGCCAGTCCCGGTAAATATTTCTTTTGAGAGTTTATATGCATTTCAGGTTAAGCAAGTTTTAAGAATGGGTTAGGCTGGGTCATGCTGGTGTGTTGACTCTTCGTTAAATAAGGGGAGGAAATTCTCTTGTTGGTGAATTGGAAGGTTTATGTGATTCCTCCAAACTTTGTCAGGAAACAAACAGACCACTTTAATTAATGTCACTTTAATAGAGGATTTGTTTGGTGGCATAGTTTGCAGGAATCAGTAGCCCACCAGTTTTCCTTCAATAAAATCTACTTTTTAAAGGGGAAACATACAGTGTTGGCAGATCTGGAGCAACTGATCCCTCCAAATTACTCCAAGCAACAGGATAGCCTACCATTATTACTATTATTATTATTGTTAATCTGGTCTTGTTTCCTGGCATACTTTGTAGGAATCCAGAAGCTCAAATAATGTACCAGAAGTATACAATCCCCCTAATGTTATATATTTTCCCTGCTATCTGTCTGGTTTTCCGCCTGTCTGCCTGCCTGAATGCCTGCTTTTACAACTGTTTGCCATTTTCTTTTTTTGCCTGTTTGCCTGGCTTCTTTTCCTGTCTGTCTGTTTTACACCTGCCTGCCTATTGTTTTGCCTATCTGTCTCTATTGTTTCTTGTCTGGTTTTCCGCCTGCCTGCCTGCTTTCCTGCTTGCCGTCAATCTACCTCCATGCACGACTTTCTGCCCTGCCTATCTGCTTTTTTGCCCGTCCACCTCCTGCTTGCCTGTATGCTTTCCTGTTTGTCTGTATGATTTCCTACATGCACAAATTTCTATCTGCCATATCTGTATTCATTCCCTCCCTCAGCGCATGACCTGCATTATTACCGTTTCCAAGCAGGTCTCACTGATATCCACCTTGCATTTATGAGAGAGAGAGAGAGAGAAAAGAAAACTGTGTGTGTGAGAGAGAGAGAGAGACAGACAGACAGACAGAGGGAGAGAGACTGTTTGTGTGTTCTGTGTGAGAGAGAGGGAGAGAGACTGTGTGTGTGTGAGAGAAAAAAAAAGAGAGAGAGAGAGAGAGAGAGAGAGAGAGAGAGAGAGAGAGAGAGAGAGAGACTGTGTTTGTGTGTCTGTGTGTGTGTGTGTGTGTGTGTGAGAGAGAGAGAGAGGGGGAAAGAGGCTGTGTGTGTGTGCCCCTACTTCGATACGCATCGTATGCACACTATAGGGCCGTATGTAAAAATATATGTCCATGCATAGTAGTATTTACGATGGCATAGTACCGATACGATGACTCTATAATGTTGTATATACAGAGTCATGGTACAGTTACCAAGACAACAACAACAACAACAACAACACTGAATATTCCTGCATACATTTATAGTCACAAAGTCAAGTGAATATAAAGGATGGTAAAAGAAGGGCAAAGGGCAAAGAGGGAGACTGGAAGGGCAAGGAGGGAGAATGGAAAGACAAAGAGCAATGGGAGGGCAAGGAGTGAGAGAGGAATGTATGGTGAGGTAGAAAAGGAGGACACAGAGGAAATATATAGGTTGTCAGAAGGCTACAAGAGAGGCAGACCCTATAAGTGTGTATGTACTATGTATGTTACAGGGAAGAGGGAGGGGGGGGTAGGGGGGAGGAGAGGTACCGTAGGCTGGTGAACAAGACAGAAAATGAAGGGAGAAAGAACGAGGGAGAGATGACAGAAAGCTAGACAGAGGTGACTGAAGAGGAAGATAGGACAGGGGATTAAGGGAGGAAGAGAAAGAAGACAGAAGAGAAAGGGAGGGAAAGACGACTAAAGAGGAAGAAAGGATGGAGGAATTTAGGAAGGGAGCTAGGGAGAGACGACTATAAAGGAAGGGAGCTAGGGAGAGACGACTAAAGAGGAAGGGAGGGAGAGACGACTAATTATGAGAAAGAAAGGATGGAGAGACTACTAAAAAAGAAGGAAGGGAGGGAGAAACGACTAAAGAGAAAGGAAAGGATGAAGATAAGACTGAAGAGGAAGGAAGAAGGGTGAGAGAGGTATACAGTATAATTTTTTATAGGCTGTACAATACACATCCTTACTTTGTATACAAATGTGAGTGAGGCCAGCCAGTTCCATTACAGTACCGTATACTTTATGGGAAAACAACTACTGTATATCTATTTATAACTATGAGGTCAAAGAGAGTGTGTGGAGTTACTTTGTATGGATGGAGGGTTTGTAGTGAGGGAGGAAGGGGGTCAGGAGGGAGGGTAGGAGGGAGGGAGGAAGGGGTCAGGAGGGAGGGTAGGATGGAGGGAGGAAGGGGTCAGGAGGGAGGGTAGGATGGAGGGAGGAAGGGGTCAGGAGGGAGGGTAGGATGGAGGGAGGAAGGGATCAGGAGGGAGGGTAGGAGAGGGAGTGATGAGAGAGAGAGAGAGAGAGGTGGTGGTGAGGTATAGAGGTAATAAGGTGTTGAGGCAGAAATAAGGTGGTGTGGTAGGAGGTGGAGAAAGAGGTGAGGTGTAGTGATGCTGAAAGAGGTAGTAGTATGGAGTAAATAGCCTAAGGTGTGTGGTGAGGTAGCGAGGTGTAAGGTCAGTATAATGTATGGGGAGGCGTGACGGTGGTGAATATGATTAGGAATAGATAACAGCGCTGTAAGAGAGAGAAAGAGAGATATTATGAATTGATAACAGCTGTAAGAGAGAGAGAGAGAGAGAGAGAGAGAGAGAGAGAGAGAGAGAGAGAGAGAGAGAGAGAGAGAGAGAGAGAGAGAGAGAGAGAGAGAGAGAGAGAGAGAGAGAGAGAGAGAGAGAGAGAGAAAAGATGCATGATAAAAAACAGTAAGAACTCGTAGAACAAGGTAAAATGTGTTTATATAGAATAGCAAGAATCGGTATAGGACAGTATGTGAACCAAGCAAGCTCTAGTACGAAAGACAAACCCACTACCACATAATATAATATAAAAAGGTCACTGCATATTCCTCCAAGCGTATGCCAAGAAACAGATCGATCCCCTATTAGTACCACTGAAGGAGTCTGTTTCCTGGCATAGTTTGGAGGAATCAATAGCCTTTCAATTTGTTAACAAGAGAATCTCCCTGTACAGTCGACGCCATGCACTTCTGCCAAAGCATTAGTACAGTATGTAGTCGCCGACCTTAGCGACGACCCTCGCCTTCACGTACAATGAACCAAAAGCACCTTTTTTTTCCATACTATGATAATTTTCATATAATTAATTTAAAACCATCTCTGCCTCCTCTCACCCACTGCCTTCCTCCTTCCCCCACACTGAAGCAGTGGCTGCGGGTTTCGTATGGGTCAAGGTGAGGGGCGTCGCTATTGTCGGGGACTGTACCTCATACACGAGGGGCGTCGCTATGGTCGGGAACTGCACCCACAAGTCAACAAACTCATAGTTAGCCTTCCTTGTTGTGCCACCCAATCGGGCGATCTCGCCAGCTACCCAGAGGGAATGAGAAATAGTAAGAGGGACAGACAGAACAGGCAGAGTGTGCCGTAGAGGATGCCAAATTCCTCATTTCTGGATAGAACCATCCCTCACCAGCCCTGGATATTGTGTGTGTGTGTGTTCGATTATTTTTTATCTACTATTATGTTATCCTTCAAGAAGCGTTGATGAGTGAGCAGGGGCCACATGACTTTTGCCGGCAACTGTACATCACCATCATCCACACTCTTGTCTCTCCCTGTGTATTTTATCATGAGGAATCAACAGGAAAGACCAGCAACGGGACTCTTGCTCTAATTTCGGCTGCATCTCTCTCTCTTTCTCTCTCTGTCTGTCTGTCTCTCTGTCTCTCTCTCTCTCTCTCTCTCTCTCTCTCTCTCTCTCTCTCTCTCTCTCTCTCTCTCTCTCTGTAGGTATGTCGGTCTGTGTGTGTGTAGATTTATATTCGTCGGTGTTATATTGAAGACACCTTGTTACGTGTATATACTGCAGTGTGTAATATATATCACTGTGTAATTATGTAAGAGTAAAACACACACACACGTAAGATGTAAGAGTCGTACCTATCAAAGTCTAAATATACCTATCACACACACACACGAGGTGAGGAAAGGTTCTTGACATAGTTCAAGTTTTGTGTCCGAAAGAGAGAGAGAGAGAGAGAGAGAGAGAGAGAGAGAGAGAGAGAGAGAGAGATTAATTGATTGATTGATGAGAGAGAGAGAGAGAGGTAAGAGTAATAAGAGGGACTGGTTTTGGGGAGATAGGGAGTGAGTGAGTGAGGAATATACTAGTCTTATTTGTTTTAAGGCCAGGCCAGTATAAAACCAGTATAAAACCAGTCCAAGGAAACGTGAGACGGAATCAGGAAATGAAGGAGTGAAGTCACGACACTCAGATCGAGTTTCCTCAACCAGTCAGCCAATCAGTCAGTCAGTCAGTTAGCAAATCAGTCAGTCAGTTAGCCACTCAGTCAATCAGCCAGCCAGTCAGTCAGTCATTCAGTCAGCCAGCCAGTTACACACACAGCCAATCAGTCAGCCAGCCAATCACTCAGTCAGTCAATCAGTCAGTCAGCCAGCCAATCACTCAGTCAGTCAATCACTCAGTCAGTCAATCACTCAGTCAGTCAGCCAGCCAATCAGTCAGTCAACCAGCCAATCAGTCAGTCAGTCAATCACTCAGTCAGTCAGCCAGCCAATCAGTCAGTCAACCAGCCAATCAGTCAGTCAACCAGTCAGCCAATCACCCAGCCAAATACAAATATAAACTTCTTACACGGGTGGTTTTTGTACCAGGGTAGCAAAGACTAGCTATCAATAAACTAGAAGGGGTAAGTGGAGTGGTGGGAGGAGGAAGAATGTCATTATTATAACTGGAAACACGTTAATAATAATAATAATAATAATAATAATAATAATAATAATAATAATAATAATAATAATAATAGTAATAATAATAATGATAATAATACACAATGGTTAGAAATGTTCATATTCTGCCTTTTTTACTATCACGCCCACTTCTCCGATTGTATAGTTGCGGACATGTGAAACAGAGACACCTGAAACCTTGCCTGAAACGGGGCCCCCCCACTGAGCATAGAGGGTAGGATTAGACGCTATGTGTGTATGTGTGTGCCAAATGTAAGTATAAAAATGAAGCATATTGGAAAAAGTTCTAAATATTACGGTTTTATCCAAGTGTTGAAGGGAAATGACTAACCTAATTCAGACACCGGATACAGTTTCCCATTAGAGTATCTATATTATTATTATACAGAACGGAATGTTACCCTGAACTGACCCATGCATATACTATATTAATCCAGACAACAACAGGGCAACGCCCGTAGTTTAAAAAAAAACTGAGGGTCCTTACTGGAGCTCTGAATTCTCCAAACTACTCCGGGCAACAGATTCCCTGTTAGAAATACTGAGGGTTTCTGTGGCCTGGATTATTTTGGAGGATTCATAGAGCTCCAGCAGTAAGGGCCCTTACTTTTTTTTAAACTACGGGCCCAAGACACGGAACAGATAAAAATGCGAAAACAGATCCTTTCCGTATTGTTTACGTGACGTCACCACGAAGCTCCTCTGTATACAATAATTATCTCACTATAAAAAGCCACTATGGACGTAATCAGGACGTTGCCCTGCCCCTCTAGTATAAGTGACGTCACATGACATCACAAAGCTCTTCTTCCTATTTGCCTTATATGGACGTTGCCCCTCATCTGCTGATTCCCTATATACTTCATGACTGATTTGGCGTGTATGTGTGTTCGATTTGAAGTGGTGTGTTGTGTTTGGTGTGTGTAGCAATGGTGGCCACGGACTTTAACCCAAGCAAATACATTATTGCGGTGTCTTACTTATTTCCTTGTATTTTTTGTCTAAAATATGGTGAAGCCACATAAGCCTCTGGCAGTCCAACCACTGGCAACCAGTTACTGAATCCAGTATAATATATATTATATAAGAGAGAGAGAGAGAGAGAGAGAGAGAGAGAGAGAGAGAGAGAGAGAGAGTTCATGGCTGCTGAGTAATACACACTATTACCTACCCCCCCCCCCCCATCATGCCTTTACTCTTCCTACATCCACCCCACTCCCCTGTCGTCTGTAATCAGACTCCCCTCCCCCCAACACTTCCTTCAACTCCTCCCCCTCACCGTCGAACACTCCAATTTCCCCCAACACTTCTGCCCCCCTCATCCTCCCAACTCGAGGGATGTTGGGATTGCAGAACTTTCCTTCCACGAGGTCTTTACGCATATATTGACCTTAACGAGGTGGTAGTGTTGGTAAATCTGGAGCAACTGAATCCTCCAAAATATTCCCAGCTACAGGACAACATTCTTTTTGTTAATTTACAAGTTGGTCCCGTTTCCCGGGATACTTTGGAGAAATCACGGCTTACATTGGATACGATACGGTCATTTAGGGCTACATATTTCTCCAACAACAGCTATACATTATTATGTATACAATCATTACAAACAATGATTCCCTTTATATGTCGTGTCATAATGTACTGTACTGTATATTTTACCTTATCTCATTAAAAATGATTTAATTGTCATGTCATGTTACAAAAAATTAGGATATGCTGTACATTGTACAGTACTACTATCTTGAAGAGTTAACACATGCACGGTCTACCTCCCCTCCAGCACCAGCAGGGAGGGATAATTATTACCCACGTTGACTGGTTTGCTAGTATTTAAGAGGACGGCAACCTGCTTTCTATTTCATTGCGTAATACATACCTACATTCTTTCTTTGCGCAATATCAACCTTAATTTATTCTTTGCGTGTTAGTTTTGTAGTCATGCTTATGTTACTAGCGATATAATATTATATTATAAGAGCTGACGTCTAAATGTGTATTAATTAGTCATGCAAACATCCATTCCTCTCAGGTTTTCTATTATACGTGCACACTCTTTTAGATTTAATGTTAATTTAAGTCTAAGCCAAACCAACCATTCCCCGTTTGTCTTTATTTAGTCTCTTCTATTAAAAAAAAAAAAAAAAATCAACAATTACTCACAATCCAGAGCACTACATAACTATTATTATAGACCTTAAATTGCTAGAATGAGAGAGTTAATTATATATAGGCCTGCTGGTAGGCTACTTATATAGTACAAATCACCTCCATTCTGCCACACTCAGTCACGGTATAATACTCACCAGCTTGTTTAACTTGAACACGTCTTTCTTGGGGTCAGGAGGTACCAATATGTCGGTGGTGAGAGCAAAAACTATATAAAAGCCAATAGCTGCTATGAAGACCTGATTACGGGACATTCCAAAGATTCGGTGACTCATTTTGAAGGTTTGGTTCGCTTTGATAGCCTTCGTGATAAGGTTAGAAAGGGTTTCGAATTAAAGCCTCTTAAACGACTGTTGTAGATATAGCCTTGTTAACGCCGTTTCAGATTTTCTAAGGTTGTCCAGTAAGGCTATCCCAGTAGATTTTTAATTATCATGTCTACCGTAAATCTATAGACCGTCATTCACCACAGATTAATTAATAATACGATAAAAACTGGTGTGTGTGGCAGTGTTCCATGGAGCCCGCAGTCTTACATTTTTCAATAATTATAAATTCCGTTAGCTTTTTCGTCCAGTTACACGTGGTACTAATGCATAGCTCACATCTCGATCCATTTAAATGTTTTCATTTGTTCATCAGAATTAATAATCTTTATAATCTGTCTGAAATGTAGGAATGATGGAAATTGATTACTGAGTATACAAACATTAATCCAAGTACAGTATTTATGTAAATATGAAAATTGTCACTGCTGCATTGTCATTAGGAAAAAACATCTGTGTAACGAACGTCAACGAGAACATTACAGCCAAAGTGTTAGTGTAACTTCCAAACATGCCCGAGTCAAGTTACCAAATCAAAATCAGTCACACCCAGATCTGTCAGAGTCCAACAGCAAACTGGAACCGAAGCTACGCCGCTACAGAGGTACCGACGTGCAGGAGGACCGGTTTCTCCATCTCCAGTATCTCCATGGACAAGGAGTTGCCAGTCCCACTCCGGGAAGCATAAAAATCGCCCAATATCATGTAAAAATTGCCCTTAAAATATGACCGGTTTATTTAGATATTCTCCGTTATTCTCTTCTTTACTCCTACAGTTTTAATAGGTTTGGAAAAGGAAAAAGATATTAATAATATCAGAAAATCAGCTATCATGAAGATATCAAAATAAACTTATTTACTTTTGCCAAAATCTTCTGGCTCTACTACACGTAAAAACCCGCGACCTTGGCAACCCTGCATCAGGTTGGTGACCCACAGCCACGCTCAGGGAGGTTACGTGTTGCCTTTTATTTAATTTTATATGTACATATTTTTTCATAACATCGGCAAGTGGAAGATCGTTGAGGCTTATGAGTCCACACAATGAGATGCTGCAAAATAAATATATAGTGGTGTCCACGGTTGTTACTCCGTTGTTATTAGGTCCCACGAGAATGCCTCTTGTCAACTCCAAAATAACGGCATATCCTACACATGTGGTACTATGAATGTGTTACACTGTCTAACTACTACAATGAATGTTTTGCTTGTCCATCGCTACAAAGAGTTTTAATTGGTTGAGAAAATTCGCAACTAACTGGCATGGCTAATTGGTATCTCCTAGGCAGTGAGTGGGCTGTGAAACTGTAGAGGCATGATGATATACAAGAACTGTGGTCAGAAACCATCCACAAACCCATTGATTTTTACGGTGAGGTCAATTACTCCACCGATGTCATAAAGCAAGACTGACAGACTGTGCTAAATTATTTAATCACGAAAGACCTTATTATTAGTAACTTAATTAATCTTGTCACAAGGGAGGAAACAGGAGGGACAACAATCACAAAGGAAAACAAATGAAATAAAGGACATTTAAATAGAGGAAAGGTTTGGGTACGGCAGTAACAGTTACGTAACCCTTAATATATTAGGCTATCTATATCTTAGCAGACAACATCCCCCTTAATGAACGTTACGTGAATGCCTGTTGATAGCAATGCCTTCTGAGATCAAGTTCTGAGATCATGTTAATTTAAAATACCGCGTTACGAAATGTATACATATACGTATATGTATACATAATTATGTAGCCTACATAGATCATTGTTACTTACTACAAATGTAGGCAACATTACTACCTTTTCACCTGCAAAGTTTCAACACTTTACTCCAAATAGTTTAGAAAGTAGCCCCAAGGTGTCACGTACCCCCTTAAGGAAGGGCATATAATTATATATAACTATAATTCCAGGCCACCTGGTTATGGATCGACCTTGGCATAGACTGAACTTTGTAGTTTGTCCTCTCGATGAACACTCGGTACAGTATATAACTATATCCACAAATAAATATATGCATTTTACTGGGGATTGCCCCGTAAGTTGATGTAACCACTCATCTAGTAGGTTACAAGCACGTGGTAACAAAAATACACACACACACGATATGTTCCGTGCTTTGACGAGTAGAAAACTGAATCCAGTAGAACGATATGCACTCGAGATACAAAAAACATGAAATACGAACTCTCTCACAGTACAGTCGGCGGCAAAAATACTGTCGCCTCACCTGCTTTACCGAGCAGGCAGTGTTCATGGACTCGAGAAATACGCACGTTTTCTACACAATAATCTCGAGTCTATGATGAACATAGCGTGCCTCGGTGAAGCAAGTGAGGCGACAGGACTTTTGCCGCCGATTGTACATTATTAGACATGCAGCTCTCTCTCTCTCTCTCTCTCTCTCTCTCTCTCTCTCTCAAATCATCGTTACCTACAAGTTCAACCGTTCATTACCGGTGTAAATAAGGGAGGGTAGAAATTTTAATGATGGTATGGGTAGAGAGACTGAGAAGGTAGGTAGGAAGAAAAATGAGCGGAGGCGAGGGAGGGAAGGAAAGTTAAAGGATAGGTAAAAAGGGGAGGAACTAATGAAAATCAGATAAGAATGATATAGGAAGGGATGGTGGATGCCGTTGTAGGAAGTATTTTATTTTCTGTTTTTAGCTCCGGCCTCAGCCGAGAGCTCAAGGTCTTATCGTAATTATTGTTCTTGTTCTTGTTCTTGGGGCGACCACTTCTTAAAATGGTTCAACTGACTCACTCACTCTCTACCTACCATCCATTTTCTTTTACCGACATTGAATAATTTTTTCAACCGAGAGGGGGTTCAACCGAGGGGTTCACCCTCAATAAAAAGGGTTCATTTTCAAAATGTCAATATAACCATATGAATACGAAAATCCAAATAAAACATAATTAATATTTTTGAGACCTTTACATATGGATATTTTATTATTTCACTTGAATCATTAAGAGCCGGAGCTTTTGAAGGGTTTTCCTTCATGTTCTTGTTTTCTCTCATTGGGGGTTGCCACAGCTGAAAGATTTATTTTAAACGTTTTATTTTCAGAGTGAAGCAAATGCATACAGTACTGCATAATACCCAAGTACTTAATTACTTTGAATAAAAACAATATCACCCTAGTATACATCAGACAATTTTTGTCATACGAAATCACAGTCAGGGATTGTCTGAATTATAACTTATAATTTAACTTATAACAGTAACTCAACATGATTCAATACTCTTTTTTAAATATTTTTATATTCATTTAATCAACAAAATAACTATTACCTTTATACATGTATACAGTATTTCTACTAAGACTTTGTCTGGCAATGTATTAATTATTATAATTATTGAAAACATGTATGTTCTGAAACTTAGGTTTATTTCCATGTTGCTTACATTTTTCAATCATGATCATACCTTACCCAGACGTGTCACAATTGGTGTATAGCCTGGCACTCTCATGAGCCTTTTCCAAACAGTTTTCTGTTTTTGCAGCAGCATTCAGTATAACGCCACATTTTTTCAGAAAGTTCTCCCCTATTGTTCCATGTTCTGCTACCCTCATTCTTAGCTAGGAATTCACTTAGTATCCCTCCCTTACATTGCACTATTTTCCTTTGGCTTTTTCTTCTTGATCTATATTTACCTAAATACTGTCTTTTGTCTTCCTTCCATCAAACTTTTCCAGGAAGCGCCTGAAAACTCCTCGCTTCTCCAGGAAGGTCATAGCACCATCAAGTCTGTCTCTAGAAATACTGTCACCATTCAAGAAATCATGGAGGCTTACAGTAAGGAACATGAAACCATATATCCACATCTTCTCCACATTGGCTGCCAATTGCTCCAGTCCAAACTCCTCAGGTTTCACTCTGTTATTCTTCATATTTCTACCTTTCTCCTGATCTTTGACTCCCATCTTCCAAACGTCGCCAATCTTAGTAGTATTTCCTCCACCTGCCTTCAGAATTCTGCAAAGAGTCCTCCAGTAGTCCTCTAATATCTCAGGTAAGTGGTCTTCCAATACACGTGGATCAGTGCTCATAAAGAACATGGACATTATGTCACTGACAGGGTTATCCAGGTGACAAAACTGCCAGTCAATAACACTGGCAGATTGTTGGTCATGGGCGTAGAGTAGTTGGCCTGCCCAAAGGTCCCCGTGAATAATTGTCTCAAAGAAGGGATTTTGACAGGAAGTAGCACGAATCTCTGGAGTAAGTGGAAGGAGGGCCTTGAAGATTTCAGCCAATGATGTTCCTTTGTACATTTCAACCAAGGTATTCAGGTTTGGCTGAAAAAATTCCTCATAGAATTCTGTCTTGAACTCTCTTGCCAGGGTTGCCAAGCTACTTTGTATCCCATGACACTGTAAGTAAAGATAACCAGCAGCATGGACAGCAGCCACTGCCCTGAGAGCAGTTTTGGTTTGGTCTAGGGAGCTCCCATCCCTTATGATAACACTACCATAGTCATCCTGGTTCAGGTCCCGTAGGATAAGGGTGATGGCATCTTTGGTATAGCTGGCATAGTAGACCTCAGGCACTGGCACGTCCACACCAATGTCTCGGAACTCATTACTGCTCACAAACTTGTAGAATTCCACCTCTCGCTCTGCCAAATCCCCATTATCCAAGAATTTCTTCAGGTTAGGATCATGTGGAAGGAACTTAAACACTAAGCGGCACTTTTCTTTCCTTGTCCCATCTTCCTCTGTAATTTTCTGTCTCTTAATTTTGCCTTGTCTATTACTTTTATATTTTACTATTTCAAACTTTCCAACCATATCCTCTTCCTCATGATACATTTTCTTTTTTTCCTCTTTCATTTTACCACCACTACCAGAAGGCTCCTCACATTCCAGTTCCAATGAATTTCTTTCTTCTTCATCACATAATTTCTCCTCACATCCCACTTCCCTTATATTTTCCTCTTCTCCACCACCATCATCACCACTACCACAATCTCTAACATTACCATAAGGCTCATTATTTTCCATCTCCTGTGTGCTCTCCTCATCTTTACCACTGTAATCCTTTTGGCTGACCTCCTGTTTCACAAACTCCACCTCCACAAAGGCTATCTCACTCAGGAAGCCTTCACGCCCCTCTGGAAGTCTCACGGACCAGGATTCCACGAGCACTGGAGTCTCTGTCTTCCTCCCCAGCATTGCCTCCAGCCATCGTCTACTGATCTCCTTGTCACTCTTGAGGGGTGGCAGCTCCTGTGGCTCTGTCTTGGTGATGCAGTATGGGCCAACCTAAGGGACAGAGGAAAATTATTATCATTATGACTGGGTAGAGCACACCTTCCTAGAGATAATAATTATCTGAAGTGGTATCAAGATATTGTCAGTGAATTGGGAGATTATTGCCATATCTTCTTAAAACTGAGCACATAAACAAACTAACTTGGCTTGTGCAATCTATTTCCATTTTTTTGGGGGGAGAGGGGAGGGGTATAAGTTTGGATAAATAAGTAACCACTAATTTGCCAAGAACTTCAACCTCTTCCTTTACTATTAAAATATCAGTACTGTACTGTACTTTCCTAAGGCTTAAATAATATAAAAATCTAATTTCTTTATTTGTGGGCAATCTTGCTTGAATTAACCTGATCATTGTACAGTAATACTAATCCTGCCATCCTACAAAAACAAACATTAAATTCTTGTTTTATTGTTGAAATATCACTAACAGGACTGGAACTCAATTCCATACTGGCTGAGCAATGCTACATTTTTCAGAGCCTAACATTGTTCAGCCAGTGTGGGTATGGTGAGTCTTATCTGTCAGTGATGTTCTTCTTTTGTAAAGCAATGATTCAGGTTAGTTCTCATTTTGTACATCATCAACTACTACCAGGGCAAAGCAGGTTCATAGCTATCCCCATCCTAAACCCTTAGATGATGCTTTTTCTTTCCTTGCGATATAATAATACAATCATTTGCCATTAGCCAAGTACTGTACAGTAGAGAACTGTACAAGGTATGCAACATCAGTTATTCTTAAAGGGTTAATATCAATATTAAATACTCTACTTATGGACACTGCTTGGTGTGTGTTGGAGAAAAATACATTACAGTACAGTATTCATAAATTGTAGTATATATATTATAATATATATATATTATAAGCATATCAGACTTACTGACACTAAAGGTCTGGTGAAAACTCCTCTTTTGTCCAAAAAGGTGATGATGGACTTCAGTCTAGTCTCACTCATTTTATTGAAGTCGAGCAGGTCAGGGAAGGCAGCACAGAGAAACATGAATCCAAAGAACCAGAGGTCTTCCACATTCCTCATTAGATCTTGCAAGGTATATGTCAGCTCTGCCGCTGCTCCACCATTCTTCATCAGTGACTCCTTAAAGCTCTCCCAGTAGCACTCCAACACTTCTATCAAATGATCCTCATACACGGAGGGGCTGGAGCTCAAAATTAAAAGAATTATTATATCACATACAGGGTTACCAAAGTGTGCAAACTGCCAGTCAAAGATGGACACAGATTTTTCATCAGTGGAGAACATAACATTACCTGTCCACAAGTCACCATGGATCAGAGTCCTCAGGAATGAATGACAGTGATCACTGTGTAACAAATTCTCAAGATGTAGGAAGAAAACCTTGAAAGTGCCAGCAAGTGGAGTATTGGAGTAGATACCAGTTAGGCGGCCGAGTCCCACTTCTACAGACTTCTGCAAGAATGCTGTATTCCAAGGCATGTCCAGTTGGTGAGACCCATACCTATTGATGCTGTGGAACCCTGCAGCATGTACTGTTGCAATGGCTGATAATATGATCTTCACCTGGCTCAAAGAAATGCCCTCTGAAGGTATAAGTGTCTTATATTTCCTGCAACATAAATCTTCAAGCACAACAGTTAACCTGTCACCATCAATTCCAGCCCAGTAGAGCTCTGGTATCAGATTCTGCATCCCACTTTTGTGACAGAATAACTTAAACTCCTCAGATGCAGCATACTTGTAGAACTCAACTTCTCTTAATGCTAGATTGCCATCTCTTAAAAAATTTGCAGTTTCTGTATTTTGTGGCATAAACTTCACCACTAATGACCTAGTCTCCTCTATTTCTCTATGTGTATGGGTGATGTATGATACAGTAATGAAGGATATATCTGATGCAAACCCAGTTATGTCCTCTTTTGTGTTAGTTTTCCAGGACTTGAACTTGACGTTGGTGTGTAGTGCATTTCTGAGGACCTGTTGTAGCCAATCATGAGAAAGGTCTTCAAGGGAATGAAGAGGAACAAGAACCCTCTCCTCTTCCATTGTCTTTATGCTTTCACTCTTTTATCTAATCATCAATCAAAGAGCCTCTTGTCTATACACAGCTGCCTATCATGGTCTGTGCATCCTCATGTATTTTCTCTTTCCTTTGTATATCTATAGTTTTCTTAGTTTTAAAATAAAATGTTTCCTCTGATATGCAAACTTTTTCACTCTAAAGTACAGTACATTCTTCACTTTCATTTAATGTTAATAACTTTCATAGCTTTTTTATTCCTTTTTATATTCACATATTTCTTCTGATACCTTCTTCAAGAAATGTTATCTTCTATTCTTTTATCACTGGGTTATTTCCTTTCCTACTCTCTGGTTTCTTTTCCTACTCTCTTCTACGTTTCCTCCTCCTTTCTGTATGACATACAGGTACAGTATCTCTCATCTGCAAACACAAAACAATCATCTCTAAGTCTTCACATATTTGGGGCAATAAAGAATGCATACTGTATATGTAATGATAAGTAGTCAAAATAAATCAACAATGACATACACTGTACTTAACTATCTAGACTGAGAATTCTGAATAGATCACATAGATTGATACGACCAGTCACCATATAATTTTCATGCAATGGAAGCAAATATTAACACCCAGGGAAAAAATATTTTTAAACACAATACAGTACCTGCACAGGATATTATTTTTAATGGCAAATGTGTGTTCCATAACCCTGAGTGTTGGTATTTTATAAAGTCATATGTGCTGAATCAGGCCTAAGAGTGGAGAAGAAGCAAGAACATGAAGGAAAACCCTTCAAAAGCTCCGGCTCTTAATGATTCAAGTGAAATAATAAAATATCCATATGTAAAGGTCTCAAAAATATTAATTATGTTTTATCTGGATTTTCGTATTCATATGGTTATATTGAAATTTTGAAAATGAACCCTTTTTATTGAGGGTGAACCCCTCGGATAAATTATTCAATGTCGGTAAAAGAAAATGGATGGGAGGAAGAGAGTGAGTGAGTGAGTGAGTGAGTTGAACCCCTTTTAAGAAGTGGTCGCCCCAAGAAGAAGAACAAGAACAAGAACATTAATTACGATAAAACCTAGAGCTCTCGGCTTAGGTCGGAGCTAAAAATATTATTTAATTAATATGACCATAGTCTGAATACTACTGTGATAAGAATGCAATACAAAGTCAATGACATAATACTACATAATACTACATAAGTAGAATATACAGTACCTTACTCATAAAGGTGAACATGATTTTATTACTGATGGTGACTATTATGATTACCAAAAATTGCAAACATACATGTATATTTATTCTCCAAAATGAAAACATACATGGCAGTATTGTAAAGCATTCCACAAAATATTATAGTGTCATCAAACTTCTGCAAGGCCAAGCTGACCTAGAGGCCTCAAAACTACTATAGGCTATATTTTTTTCCATTACTGTGTACAACTTCAATTTACAGGTTCTGATGCATGATACTGCACCTCTTACAGGTTTCCTATTACGGGGAAGTCTCCAAACCACCGGTCATGACCACACAAACACTGCTTTCCACTTCACAATACGTATACTGTACAGGATAAGTACATTATTCCAAATAACCTAAAGTGGAGAATATTCAAACTCTATTTGTCTGTTTGGTTTACAAATGAAATAATGTACACACATTGCAGTCGGTTCACCAACACAGTCTGCTTTCATAAAAAGTTTACCTTAAATTACTTACTGTAACTTCATTAAGTCCAAGGGGGTTGACTTTATTCTCTGTGAATACAGGGCTAGAATAAAGATTGTTGTAGGATCTGGTCACTTTCTAGTGGATTTGATGAGCTCTGCCCACATGAGGTGTACTGCAACCGGAGTTTTTTTTTTTCTTTCACTACTGTGTGGACCACCAGACCACAGGGGTGCATTATCCCTTTGCATGCAGCAGTCTAATCTCCCTCCCCCTTTATGGTCCCTTCAGGACTGATCTCAAGGAAGGTGCGGCCTCACTTGTAGCTCTTGTGGTAACGTGAACTTGGAACCACAGTACAGTACTGTACTGTACTGTACTGGCTGTGGGATCAAAGACCTTCCTCCCAATCTCCCTGGTGGTAGGAGGCCCCCAGACTCCCTGGTCCAGTAAGCTCTGGTCCCATCTTCCTGGGATTTGCTTCGGTAGCCCAGGCATATAGTGCCATGCCCTCCTTTATTTTAAGTTGTTTTTTCACTGCAACCAGAGTGTACTTGGGGTCTGTGGGGCAGGAAGCCATTCTGACCAAGGAGAACATCAACAACAACTTACTATTGATCCTTACTGGTCATTACTATTGGTCCTAGTTAATTTAAATGTCAAGTACTGTACATATTTTAACTGTTATCAAACGCTTTAAAATCTTAAATATTGTAGTACTGTTAAACATTATAGTATTAGTGCTTGCTTGCCAAAAACTTTTCAAAGACTCCCCGTTTCTCTAAGAAGGAAACCACAGTCTTAGCTCTATTTTCACTCATCATCTGGTAGGACATTAGGTGTGGAAAAGCAGCAGAGAAGAACATGAAACCATACATCCACATGGCTTCCACATTCTCAAAAAGATTATGCAATGAAACATTTAATTTTGACCTCACTCCATTCTTGATCAAAACTTTTTCAAAACTGAGCCAGTAACACTCCAAAACCTCAGCGAGATGTTCCTGGTATACAATGGGGTTGGAACTCATGAGAAGTAGTGTAAGAAGGTCACACACAGGGTTGCTGAGGTGCATAAACTGCCAGTCGATGATGGAGACAGACCGGAGATCCTTAGAAAACATAACGTTGCCAGTCCAGAGGTCACCATGAATCAGTGTTTCCATGAAAGGAAACCTGTATACTAAATGTAAGAGTTCTGGTATGAGTGACTTGAGAGCTTTCAAATTATCCACTGTCGGTGCTAAAGCAAACATAGGAATTTGCATGTTAAGGCCACTTAATACTTGTTCACTTGGAAAACCACCATCCCAAGGAATGTCAAAGAAGTCTCTACTGCTGTTTGTGATTTTAGCAAAGCCAGAAGCATGGATGATGGCTACAGACTCCACAATGACTTTAACTTCACACAATGATATACCCTCAGGAGGCACTAAAGTTGTGTAGTTATCAGATGTCAGGTCATGGAGAACGATAGTCAATGCCTTTTCACTCATTCCAGCCCAATACATCCTGGGAACTGGTTGTACAATTCCACTTTCTCGACAGAAGCGTTTAAATTCCTGCGTGGAGGCATACTTGTAGAATTCCACTTCCCTCTCACCAAACTTCTCCTTCTTCATGGTTTTAATCTTGTTCTTGTCTTTGGGAAAAAGTTTGACCACAAGAAATTTGCTGTACTCCAACTCTTGCTTCTGGTCCAACTCTACCTCCTGTTCAACCTTCCATTCTTTCTGATCCTGTTTCTTTAGTGGTGTTCTGGTGGTGAAGGTCACTTCTATGAAACATATCTCACCAGCAACACCAACTTTACCTTCCTGTTTCCTCACATTCCATGACTTGAGAGTGATATCAGAATTAAGTGCAAAAATAAGCACCTTCCTCAACCACTGCTGGGTGATATCTTCCATTGCCACAAGTGGGAGAACACACCAATCCTCCATTCTTTGAACTAATCACAACCTGTAAAAGCAAATTGTACTGTACAAATGTACTGTATATTAGTGTCTTAAGTAAGACTGGTGATCAGTATGTAGTGATGACACTTTGCTCCAGCCACGGAATCTCTGGATGAAAGAATTGGCTCTGGTATAACAATATTCAAGTTATTTTAATTTAACATGTTTTTTACTACAGTTTCTTTTCCATGTGCCGTTGAGCAAGTAGAAAGTGCAAGTAAAATATGAGTTTATATGGCCACATCAGGCTACCACTTAAAATTTCAGTCAGTCACATTCCTTTTTACATTGGATCTAAAATCTTAGTGATTAATTGATAAAATACCATGGTTTATTACAAAGAACTGAAAGATATTGCCATATACTGTACACTCATATTTTTCTTGCACTTTCTATTTGCTTAACTGTACATTACTGTATCTAATTTTTTTAAAAAACAATACACACAGCACAAGTTTTGAGCCCACACTGATTCAGCCTTACATGCCTTTTAAATCTTTAACCACTATACCAAAAATGCTTTTCACCATAATGTACAGCAAGACAAAAATTGTGTAGTGATAGATGGTAAAATCATCAACCAAACTTCTGAATACATGTACAGTAGTGATCTCCAGTGGCCTCTCTTTTTCAGCTTACATGTGTTTGATCAGCGACTACTTACACTCTATTCAAAGAAGACGTTAAGTTATGTACCAATTTTCTGTCTCTCAGCATTTTATAAACTTTCATTATATCTCCTTGGTGTTCATTGCTCTGGTTTTGTCAGCACCATTCATTCACTTCCTTTAGCAGATTTTTCACGAAGTCCGTAGTAACAGTAGTACAGTATGTGACATCCTTCATCTCTTGCATGTATTTTATGAATCATATAAACCAATTAACTTTTAATCCCGAGCGGAGCGGCCAAAGAGGCAGCCTTTGTGAGCGAAGCCAGTCTTCTAAATTTTCAGACATATTTTCTTGTCCCTGATTTTGGACAATTCTTGTGCCCTAATTTTGTAAAATGTCCGAACCAAACTCCTCCTAGACCTAGACCATACCAGAAATCATCATCAAACTTCCAGGGAAGTTTCATGCAGTATTGAGTTAGGCTTTAAACCTACAGTATTAAGAACTAGACTAGTGGTTAATAGAAAAATATTCCTGTAGTGATTCTGATCATCAGCGACTACTTTCAAATCCATTTGGCCTTCTGAAGTCTTCATTTTTAGACACAAACTTTCTGGTTTATATGCACACACAGTCCTACAATATTAATTTTATTTATTGTTTCAGTTCTTCATTTTCTGATTTAGGTTTGTTTGTTGTACTCTACCATACATTATTAAATTGGTTAATAAATGCCAGGTTATTAAACAATATTTATATTTATAAACAATTACTGTATTCTTAATACATAAGTATAACATCAATATATAGTTCTGCAGGTCAATCAGTATTTTTATTTCTATATATCTATACTGTAACAGTCCAACAAAACGTACTACAGTATAGACATTACCAAATGCTAATCTTTGCTACTACTGTACAGTATTTATGTCGATACAAATATAATTCCGTCAAACAAACAAAATATTTTGTCATCAGGCCTTTTTGTTCTAGGGTAATTCCTTATGAAAGCTCTGTCTGCTACTGTACTCAAGATTTTTTTTCCAGCAGGATATTATACAGTACATCAATATTTAGTAACAAGAACAGGAGATAATGATTTCATGTCACTAAACCCACCAACCTGACATTACATAACCTAACCTAACCTGGACCATGACTACCTTCCGGCCTTATTATTATTTTTTTTTTGTAAAATAATTAATAATTTCCTCATTTATGCCATCAAGACATACAAAAGAGAACACAGCAACAGAAAGAATGTGAGACACGAGAGAAACAGACCATATTCAAGAACATTTGTGGTGTATACGATTGCGTAGTACCGGTACGATGGCTCAAATGTTTGTCTATGAAGCCGTCCTCTCGGTACCATGCCATCATATACACCCTGGATGCTCCTGAATACAGCCCATCGGTCAATCAAAACTAACGATACAAAATATAGTTTATTTTAATCAATTAACACCTTATTATGTCTATCTTCTGTTATTTAACCCTTTCATCATATACTTAGTCGGTAAAAATTGTATTTATTAAAAGAATTACCATTTTGTGGTAGTGTTGCCAGATCCAGCTAGGTCCCAGTATTTTGCCCCAGTCATTTCCTGTACTTTACCGCAGTTATTTCATGGTAGTTTGCCCAGGTTAGGTCCAGGTAGTCTGATGCTGTCTATTGAAATTAGCCTGACCTTACCTAACCTAGACCGCATACCGTTATTGCGTATGATTTTTCTACCTTCATTTCCCACTAATTTAGAACATTTTCTTTTATGGCATTTCCTCCACAAATGCCCCATTTCCAACTTAACCTGACCTTACCTAACCTACCCTAAACTGCATCAGACTACCGGGACCTAACCTGGGCAGACTACCTGGACCTAACCTGGGCAGACTACCTGGACCTAACCTGGGCGGACTACCTGGACCTAACCTGGGCAGACTACCGGGAAATAATCGTGATACAGTACAATAAATTACTTGGGCAAAATACTGGGACCAGCCATAATCAGGTAACACTGCTGCAAAACGGTAATTCTTTCAATAAATACCCCAAAGGACTCACATACTGGGACCTAGCCGGATCTGGTAATACTGCTACAAAACGGTAATTCTTTCAATAAATACCAAAATAAGAACAATACAGGGTAAATTCTTACAAGATGCCACAACCGGGGCATACTACCGTGACCTAACCGGGGCAAACTACCGGGACCTAACCGGGGCAAACTACCGAGACCTAACCTGCATACTTCAGCCTTAACCACAGCATAGAGATGTTACAGAATTAAAAAGACCTTACCTAACCTACCTAGAAGGGGCCATACTTCGTAACCTAACCTTGACATACTTCGTGACCTAACCTTGTTATCCTGCATTTGCAGAAGAAATGGTATATAGAAAAGTTGTTTGTAATACTGAAACATAAACACTGGTAACAGTAAAATTTTCGAAATCGAGTTGTGGCAACTTGTAAAAATATTCCCAATACAGTAATAATTAGCTCAAGGAAGTGTTCTCTTAAACCAGAATGGATTAATTGAATTACTGTACACACTACTGTCCACATCAAAATAATAATAATACAAAAATGTAATAAAAAAAGGGTAGACAACAAGCAAGCACCAAGCAACTAAAAGGAAAGACTGGACAATATGATAATAAACAGTTTATACAATACACCAAGTCGTGTGTGATGTGCAAAATAAAGATTAAGATATAAGGTGCCGTTGTAAAGGCAATATTTCCCATCAACCATTGAAATTGTAACAAGCATTTTTGGGAATAGAAAATTGTAAAGTAAAAAGGGAAATAGATTAAGATAAAAAATATATATTGTTACACTGCCCACTCACCGCAGGACCACTTGGGTACCAGCAGGATTTATACAAACCGGGAGTTCGGCGTGCCGGGGTATATAGGCGAGGTGTAATAAGAGGTGGGGGAAGGGACAACAACAACAACAACACACTGGGGTAATTTCACACACGTTTATTTTCTCTCCAATCTCACCTTACAAGGGTTGACAGTCTATAGTTATGCTAACCGTGACACCACCGGGCTCCATAGAAAAACAGGCACCTCCCTAAACATGTTATACTCCCTCACAACACTCGCAAATCTGGCACAAATATAGTCAAAGTTCCAGCGTCTTCTCACCAGTGTTGCCAACCCCTTTTTCCCCCTGACCAACTGTTTATACATGCATGCCTAAATGTACCCAAATCAGTTAGAAATTATACCCAAATTAAACCTAAATCGTAACAATATATAAGTTTATAAGGTGCCGTTGTAAAGTCAATATTTCCCATCAACAACATAACCATCAGTGTTGCCAACCGTAGGGTAATCGCCCTATATGTAGGTCATTTCGACCTCAAATCCTTGTCGGTAATTTTACAGAATCATAACGAAACGTAGGGCGTTACAACATTTTGGTATAAGTGATAACATATTTTGTAACAATAAAATATCATATAAATGGTATAGATATATGTTAAAAATGTATTGCTTAAAAATATCTATTACCTTCAACTACATAAAAAATAAAACACTTCAAAACTCAACAGTAGCACAATATTATTGAAACTGCATATATTCAAAAGAAAAAAAGCATTTTTGTTTATATATTATTATAAATAAAACCTCCAAGTAGTTGAGGAATATTTTTATCCTAACTTGCTAAGTCGTAGGGCGATGAAGGTAAATGTAGGGTAATTTCAGTGTCTGTGTAGGGCGAAGAAGTCTCAAGGGGTTGGCATCACTGCCACACACCCCTGTGGCACTGTGCATGAGATGATGAGAGAGAGAGAGAGAGAGGACTGTTAACAACTGTTCCTGCCCAGCCCAGTCCTTGCGTAGGTTCGAACCCCCCATTGATCATTGAAAAACATTTCTTTTGTAAGCCTAGAACACTCCCCAGTCATCAGCGATCTAAGTATGTAAAAATTATTACTCTAGGTAAGGATGACGGCGTGCATAGTTGTCATACAGACATAGACAGACAGATAAGAGTGTTTTATATACAGTACTAGCAGGGATACCCGACGTTGTCCGGGGATCTATCTATCTATCTATGTGTCAATATCTATCTACCTATGTATCTATATCTATCTATCTATATCTATCTATCTATATGTGTCTATATCTATCTATCTATGTGTCTATATCTATCTATCTATCTGTGTCTATATCTATCTATCTATCTATATGTGTCTATATCTATCTATCTATATGTGTCTATATCTATCTATATCTATATGTGTCTATCTATCTATCTATATATGTCTATATCTATCTCTATATCTATCTATCTCTATCTATCTATCTATCTATCTATCTATATATATATATATATCTTTATCTATCTCTATCTACCTGTCCTCTTTTTCCTTGGAAAGTTAAAATAGTGATCATGGTGACAGAGTGGCAAGTCCTACAGCGTGTATAATGGCAATAGAACTTAAAGTGCACTTCAGTTGTTCCAGGGAGTTTCCCTCAGGTTCTATCATCACTCTGAAGTTTCTTGTGCTAAGGTCTTGGAGTACAATGGTAAACACGTCATTATTCTGGCCACCCCAGAACATTTTGGGGACTGGATGGGACAAATCACTCTTCTTGCAGAAGGTTATAAACTCTTCTGACTTGGTATACTTGTAGAAATCAACCTCATGTCTTGCCAGGTCAAATTTTCTCACAAATTCCCCCTGATTGGGCTCTTTTGGCATGCACTTCAAAACAAGTGACACACTTTTCTCAGTCCTGGGACACGTTTCCTTCTCTTCACTTGAAATTAATTTAACTCTAACAAATCCAATCTAACTCAGGAATCCATTGCTGACCTCAGGTGACTTGACTGTCCATTCTGTAATTTTGACAGAGTGACCCAAATCATACGACAACAGCTCCTCTAGCCACTGTTTACTGAGGTGCTTTGGAGACACAAGTGGTAATAGAATTGTTTCATTCATCATCTTTCCCTAAACCACTATGATCAATGTTTCATTATTAACTACTGTAGCCTAGGATACTGGGAAATCTCTCATACTGTAGTGATGGACCCTTCTGAAAAGCAAAGAAATTACTATTTGTCTAACAATGTGTTGTAAACATTGTTACAATATAGAGTTACCAGCTCAAACCTACCTAACCCTTTGGTCACTGCAAAATAGTTATGGTTATAGTATGTCACAAGAGAATGATCTTATTGGCACAACATTACAGTAATATGCAACAGCCACAAGCAAATAGCCACCTTCTATCATGCAAATAAATCCGTATCATATCAGAATATAACCCTACAGCACCTTATGTCAAATCAACCCCCTCTATTATTATTATGAAGTGCTGCAAAATCATACACATGTTATTCTTGATTATTAAGTTATTTACTAAGATAGAATGAAAGTGCCAGTGGTTATTTGTTTGTGGCTGTACAGCATATTAAACTTATACCAATGACAATTGGAATGAGAAGCACTGGGAGTTGGAGCTATAAACTTATCATTATTGTTTACAGTATTTCCATAATCTGTTTCTCTTTGGGGCTGGAGATGAAAGTGAACTCTGATACTGTATAGGTAAGCTATAAGGCATACTCAGATACAACTGTACAAACAGCAAAATGACTGAAATTATTAGAAGGCAAATTTAATTCACATATAGTATTAAATCCAACCTTGCGTTGTCTATGAATTATTTACATCTTCAAAAATTCACAGGAGGATGCTGAAAGAACATCATCTCAAGAACAATTCAATACTCCAGAAACAATATTAAAAATGGAGGTTCATTATACATTGCAGTCAAACTTTGTCTGCATAACCTACTGCTGTACTGTAGTATTGTACTGTACTGTATATCATATTGCATAACAAGACATTCTATTGTCCAAATTTTCCCTAAACTTCATACATCTTAAGTTTCTCAGATGAAATTGCACTAGAGTTCGATATTTTGCCAGTACTAGATGAACCTATGAATGTTAGATTACTTTCTATATTTGTTAATCTTTTTACTGGACAATAATTCTTTATAATAAAAACACAACTAGGGTAGGTTAAAATCTGAGGAATTAAGAGAGTATGGTGGGCATTTTAGTTCGTCTTGAAGCACCTTAATATAATTATATATAAGCAAGAAACTTTTTAAAGTGTCCCGTTTCATTCAGGTAGTTAACGATGTTTTTTGTTCGCTTCTCTGTGTACGTGTTAACAGACTTGAAGTATTCGGGCACACTACTGGCAATCATGTATCCATAGATATACATATCCTCAGTATTCCTCCTTAGTTGCTCATAAGTTATACTAACTGGAACATTATTTTTCTTCATTGCTTGTTCAAATGTGTTCCAATAACAGTTCAGTAATTCTGTCAAGTGCTGTTGGTAGGCACTGGGCTTGCCACTCAAGAACAGCAGTGTGACTATGTCACACACAGGATTTCCTAAATTTATAAATTGCCAGTCAATTATGGATATTGTTGTGTCATCCTGGTTGATCATGACATTACCAATCCAAAGGTCATTATGAATAAGGGTGTTCAGAAGTGGGTACCTGGAAGCTACATTTATCAGGTCTACAACTTTGGTTAGTACAGCTTCAAGAGTGGATGCAATCCTGTTGCCAGCAAACATTTTTATCTGTTGTTTAATGCCAGCTCTAACATTTTCTATCATAATACCTGTCCTCTTTTTCCTTGGAAAGTTAAAATAGTGATCATGGTGACAGAGAGTGGCAAGTCCTACAGCGTGTATAATGGCAATAGAACTTAAAGTGCACTTCAGTTGTTCCAGGGAGTTTCCCTCAGGTTCTATCATCACTCTGAAGTTTCTTGTGCTAAGGTCTTGGAGTACAATGGTAAACACGTCATTATTCTGGCCACCCCAGAACATTTTGGGGACTGGATGGGACAAATCACTCTTCTTGCAGAAGGTTATAAACTCTTCTGACTTGGTATACTTGTAGAAATCAACCTCATGTCTTGCCAGGTCAAATTTTCTCACAAATTCCCCCTGATTGGGCTCTTTTGGCATGCACTTCAAAACAAGTGACACACTTTTCTCAGTCCTGGGACATGTTTCCTTCTCTTCACTTGAAAAGAATTTAACTCTAACAAATCCAATCTCACTCAGGAATCCATTGCTGACCTCAGGTGACTTGACTGTCCATTCTGTAATTTTGACAGAGTGACCCAAATCATACGACAACAGCTCCTCTAGCCACTGTTTACTGAGGTGCTTTGGAGACACAAGTGGTAACAGAGTTGTCTCATTCATTTTCTATACAATTAGTGAATATATAGTCAGTATGGTACTTACTGAACTACATCCAAGTAAACCTCTCACTCTGGAATGATGATCTGTTCTGAAATGTAATAAGGGAATTTATCATTGCAAGTTACAATAATCAGTTTTAGAGAGGATAATAAAAATCAGTCTGATGAGTGAACAGTTTGCCCAGTAAGTATACTGTACTGTATTCTGGAGCATGCTATACATTTTATACAATGGGACTTGATTATAGAATACTAAACATAGATGATGAATGCACAGTGCTAAAAGAGATACCTTTTTTCAGGCCAAGAAAATACACAAGACAATATAATTTAATCATTTGTCAAAATTTAAAACTACCATGTCAGTAGGTAAATTATCAGTTGCTGCTTTGGTGGAGACATACCACCAAAATAATTTACACAAGCTCCAGATCTTGGCTGGTTGAAAATTGTAAGCACTTCTGGGCTTCAATATCCACTCAAGGGTTTACATCTTTCATGATTTTGTCACCATAGTTCATACCTTACTACCTGTACAGAAAACACATTAAATTCAGCGAACGATGTACTAAGGTACTAAACAATGTTTTTACCATCACTCAAAAAATAAAATGACCCGAGATGAATTGTTCTGAGAAATGACTATACAGTACATCCAATAAGAATAGCATCATGAATAATTTACCTCCCACTAAACTTATATGAATAACTAGAGAAGAAACCACATATGTAAACTGTGTCAACATAAAGAGAAATAGTAGGGGAAAGTACCTGTATTGTACTTAGGAGCAGTGATATGTAAAGATGGTTGAATTAAGTAGATGGGAAGAGAGAGAGAAAAAAAAGGCCTTACAGGAAGCATAGGTTATAGGTGATTGATTTGAAAATGAAAAAAGTCTGCCCTAGGCCTGGAAAACCCTATAGGACAAGGAAGAAGGTGATAGAGAGGTGGGGCAGCAAGTATGAAGGAATTAGAAGGAAATGAAGCCATGAAGGACAGTTGAAAAACATAAAGAGAGTGGCTGTGGTGATAGGTGAGCTAGAGGATAATGTAAGAGGTGAAGAAAGAACTGAGAGACTATATTTATTTCTTCCATTAGAGGGAAGAAATCAGTTGAAATTACAGACCATGGAGATAGTGTAAATAGTTTAAGAACAGCATATAGCACAAATTATTTGATCGTGGAAGGAAATTATGCAAAAACTCAAAGCAGGTCATAGAGAGCATTTGTTACTAATATGAAACAAGAAAATAGACAAATACTGTTACAAGAAATAAGTGCATAATACAGGCCCCATATGTTTTGTCATTATTTTCATTATGAACAAAAATAAAAATAAAAATGTGGTATTGGTTCTTGAACAATTTATGGGCAAGATACAGTACCTATGTACAGATACAATATACAGTACTGTACTGTAATGTACTGCATATACATATCTACAATAGATACGAATAACAGGTACAATTAGGGACCTAAATTTAGTCTTGGTTCACACCCTTCAATATCTAAAGATTTTATCCACCTTGTGAATTTGTGAGGAAAAAAAGTAATTAATAAAGTGGTAGTTCTTGTTTTTAGCTCCGGCCTCAGCCGAGAGCTCTAGGTCTTATCGTAATTATTGTTCTTGTTCTTCTTGGGGCGACCACTTCTTAAAATGGTTCAACTGACTCACTCACTCACTCTCTACCTACCATCCACTTTCTTTTACCGACATTGAATCATTTTTTCAACCGAGAGGGGGTTCAACCGAGGGGTTCACTCTCAATAAAAAGGGTTCATTTTCAAAATTTCAATATAACCATATGAATACGAAAATCCAGATAAAACATAATTAATATTTTTGAGACCTTTACATATGGATATTTTATTACTTCACTTGAATCATTAAGAGCCGGAGCTTTTGAAGGGTTTTCCTTCATGTTCTTGTTGTTGATGTTCTCCTGGGGCAGAATGGCCTCCTGCCCCACAGACCCTGTGACGCTCTGGTCATACAGTACATAAACTATGATATTAATGGTGTCCCATCTTTCAAATCTTTTAGTTGCATAAGTTCATTTATGGATGGTTGATTAATACATAGCTTTAGCCCCTGACTGTAAATAACAAGTTTGCAAGCCTCCACTAGTAAACCTATGAATTGAGGAAGGCAGTGAAAGCCCGACGGTCATGGAGGAAAGTGACAACAGCCCTAAACCGGTCCTCTGTAATCTTATTAGGCAAAAGATCTGGCAAGGAGGCAGTGAGAAACATATAGCCATACATCCATAATCTCTCAACATTATCCCTCAGCTGTTGGTATGTTACATTCACTCGTATATCATTCATCTTCATGGCACTTGTTAACTTTTCCCAATAGCAGCTTAACACCTGATCCAGATGGTATGTGTACACAGTTGGATGTGCACTCATAAATAGTAGAGTAATGATGTCACATATAGGGTTACCAATCTGGGCAAACTGCCAGTCAATGATGGCTACAGTGTGATCATCTGCTGAGAACATGACATTGCCAGTCCAGAGGTCACTGTGAATAATAGTGCTGAATAATGGATGTTTCTTAGCAATGTTAACAAGGTCAGCTGCACGTGTCCGGACCAAGGTCAAAATCTCAGCCCAGTGAGTATTGGCATACATATTATCCTGGATGTCCAACCCTTTGTGTAGTAACTCAAGCAGGACACTAGAATCAAAAGGGATGTCTAGAGGGTGATTACTTCCATGCCTTCTCATGCTGGCAACTCCTGCACTATGAATAACAGCAATTGATTTCAAAACACTCATAATTTGCTCTATGTTATTGCCCTCAGCTGGATTTACCATCCTGTAACCATCCATATTGAGGTTATGAAGCACGATGGTGAGAGCATCATCAGTCAGTCCTGACCAATATACCTTAGGAACTGGGTGTGGTAGCCCACTCTTTTTGCAGAAACTCTTGAATTCTTTTGAGTTTGAGTAATTATAGAACTCAATCTCACGCTGGCCAAGATTTGCTTCTTTCACAAACTCTCTAACTTCTGGAACATCAGGTAAAAACTTAACAACTAGTGATGCCCTTTGGTCTTTCTCAGCTTGAGTGGAGTATATCACCTCCACATAGCATATCTCACTTAAGAAACCATCTTTGGAGAGTGGGGCTTTGGCAGAGAAGGCAGTGACTAGTGCCTCCTTCCTAAACTTGTGAGTGAGGATCTCTCCCAGCCAGATCTCGGTGATCCCCTTCTGCGAGGTGAGAGGGGAGAGACCTGCTGCTGACATTCTCTCTTTTTTCTAGAGAACAGACAGGGGTATGATATAGGTCTTGGGTCAGTGGTTCTTGTCTGAAATATAAATTGCTATTTTTTTATCTCTTATGGAGTGTAAAGACCAAACATTTTCAAGAACTAACAAAACATTCAAATTGTGTCAGTGTTTTTTAAAATCAGTATCATGTCAGTATGTCCCACCTACTTTCATCATTATCAACACCACCCTTACCACTAACCCCATCACCATCTAGCCAGTTGCAAATTGGTCAACACATGCAATATTTCATGTGAAATCTGGTGGTGAGCCTTACAGTCTTTAAGGCCAAAATCTATAATAATGTACTGAACATCTTGTAGACTTGGCAAATTGAATGGTCAATAAATTCTATGGACATTGGTGAAAAGAAACAGATTATCAATACAGATAGCCAGTTTTGTGTCAAGGCTTGGAGGAATCTGTAACCTTGAATTCCCTAACTCTCCCATTAAATCAGTGCACTGTCTCTAGCACTGATTAAGTTTACAGCGTATCCCATTAATTCAGTTATAAAATCCACCCTGGTAAACAAAATATTTTTATTAGTTTACCAGTGTGGGTTGTTGTTGTTGAAGTTGCTCAAGCTGTTTGGCCGAACAACCATGGCCTGAACCGGGCTCTCCCACAGTGCCCTCAGAGAGTGTATGTTGTGTTGTTGGCGAGTGTGGTTGTGTGTATTGCAGTCTTCCATAATGTGTTTAATAGAATGGGGTGCTGTGTTGCATCCTGGACATGTTTAATCACATTAGTGTGACTTTCCACCCATTAATTCAGTTAATTAAAAAGGCCCTCTCCAATATCTTTCATGTTTCATTGTCTGTTGTTACTCTGCACCAGTTTGTCATTCTGAGTTGTTATTAAAGTGCTAAACAACTTTGTCTGTCATTACACTGGATCTTGCAGGCTTGCACGTTCTCCCAGCTACTACACTGTATATATAAACTAAGAATTGTGACTGTACATCTCATTACTGTACAGTGCTATGTACAAACTTCCTACAGTACTAAGCTTGGATACAGTATCATCCTGAGTAAGCTATTACAGTACAGTATTAACATAGTCATTCATAATCCTGATAAACAAAATTACCATACAGTACTTACAGCTAAACCACATCATATTACACCAGGAGAGTATAGAACTTTACCCATATTAAGCAGCACAGGAGATGAATGAACTACTGTACAACTTTCTAGTGCAAGAACTGTGGCTGGCAATTAATTCTCACAGGTTTGACTTGTATATACAGTACATGTATGTGCCCTTGTGATTCAGTCCCCTGGCACTCTATATTTGCAGTTTGGTTAATACAGTACAGTACGCATAATTTTCTGTGATTCAGTCCTCAGTTACTCTGTATGGGGTAATTTGCTTTTAACAAATACATTATAAAGTCTGGTTACATCAAATAGTGGGATCTGTTTACACATATTATTTTGTAGTGAGTGGAAGTATATAAACCTGAGAGCATAATGAATGCACCCAGGAAAACCTATTGATTCTGTTGCATGAGTATCACTTGCTTTGACATTGATAAAGTACATTAAATAGACATACTGTAAGTTAGTATAGCATTCATTTACACACATGGATTATCAATTTCTTATAAGCTTAAAGCACAAATAGTTACTTTCATATTAATCCACACATAACTTTCTGTGTAATCCTGCTAACAAACAGACAAGCAAACACACATCAGGAGTATACCAAAATCTCATTAGAAGTGTTCTCATAAGTATCATTACCCCACAATTTATTTTATCCTTTTAAATGGTGAAAGGGTTGAGAGTTTATGCACCTATGATTAGTGTGACTTCATATTATCTTTAACAACCCAAATAGTAAAATGGTAAATTATGTTAACATTTGTGTAAGTCAAAGAGATTACAGACTCAGGTAGCTACAAGTACTATACTGTGTCTTTGATCTATTTTCAGACTGTTACATCATACAAATGGTAAGTATAGCCAAAGGTTATATTGCCCTACAGTGGCAATATAATGTTAGTTAATGTGAGGTTTTAGTTTACATTAAAGTATTGTAGGTACCAGTATATAGTACCAGTTCTGAAATGGTATGGGCATGTGGAAGGAATGGAAGAGTGGTGAAAAATATGTATGAGAGTGATTTTGGGGGGCAAAGAAAAGGAAAATGATCAAAGAGAAGATGGTACGATGTTGTGAGTGATTACATAAGAAAGCGTGATGGACAAGAGTGGAAGAAATTTACTCAGAATGTAAATTTGGGCTAACAACATGGCTAAAATTTGACAGTCCATAGAAAGGCTCCTTTCACTGAGGTTAAATGAAGGGACATTGGTTATGGATACAAAAACCTGTGGTAAGGAACTAACAATTTCATGGGATTAAAAAGGGGAATGAATGTGAGTGTGACTCAAGTTACTGGGCATTACTGTCCCTCATTTCTGTATTCTGATTTCATTTTTCCACCCCTGGCTCTGGAGCCCACCCACTCCTATGGGGAAAAAAAAAGAGAAAACAAAAATGATGATAATGACGAGTATAGGCCTACGGTACTAAGGTCTCAGGTTAAGGTGATTCACAAAGCATAAATCTCAAATTCAGTGTGTTTTCTTAGACCTAGGCTAGCATAAAAATAATACTGCATCAAAATGAATAAACTAACTGATTAACTACCAATATACAAATGAATATGATACTGTACAATATATAATATTTGGTAATTCCAATTCTAATTTTGCCACATACACAAATACTTGTAAAACCTCAAATTGGTGTTAATTTTCAGTATTGTAGATACACTGTACAAGTCTTTACAGGTCATGGTATGAATCTAAACTTAATTCAGTTTCCCAGAGAATAAAGTCAGCAAAAATTAAAAAAAAAATTATATGTACAGTATACAGTAATGTACAAACTTTTCTCACCAAATATCCTCAAATGAGTTGCAGATAACCAGATTGTTCTAGAGAAACAGAAAAGAAATTACCGTATGTATCTACAAAAGTGGCAAAACAAGGATAAGAAAAAGTGATAGTAAATATATATATTCCATACCTTTTAATGTTAGTAGTATATATGGCCTTCACACAGCTGAAGTAAACGTTCTTCACACCATTAGGCTACAAGCCACTGTGCTATCAGCTTCTCTGTAATCATTATAATAGATGATATACAGTACTGCATCAGTAACCATGCTATTATCTCATCAATGGCTGGTTATCTCACACTGACTCTATGCACACATGGCTTTATATTATGATAAAGCACCTGAAGCATATTAAAGGGAGGTTCTCATGATGACAAGGCTAGTAGTACAGTACGGTGCGGAATATGGCACAGTACGAATGGTATTTGATAAAAAAGTACGGTATGGAATTACGGTACAGTACGATATTTTCCTTAGAGTACGGTACGGTACAATTTAGGTTAAAAATTATGACCCGTTATCTGTACTAAAGCTCTTCAGTAATATCAATATGAGGCTTCACTTCAGTCATTCAGTGAGGGCACTTTGGTTGTGTGATCAGTGAAATGACAGTGATCACTGACCAATACCAGCCACCAGATAGTACTGATCATGTAAAGTCACACAAACTATTCCTGTATAATGTGAGTGGTGGACAGGTGGTCGGTGTGTGATTGTTGGATTTCAGAAGAAATGGCAACTGTAGCTCATGATTCACAGCTCTCCTTTCATAATTACTAATTACTGAATTACTATTACCAGTAACCTAAAATTTAAAACATAACCTACACATCCATTACAGAAATCAACATACACATTTTGAAGAATCAAGATACTGTATACGTCACATTTAATTTTGAAACTATCAGCCATAGTTGATTGATGATTTGTAGGCGACACATAGCAAATTTGAACTGTGGACATGAATGGTAGTGGCTTGTCTTAAATAAGGTGAACAACAATTACAATATTTCATATACAGTAATTCTGTCTATGTAAATTAATTTTGTAAATGGAATGATATTAGTACGGAATTATGGTATGTTATTTTTTCCGTACTGCACGGTACAGAAAAACAAACAAGGGTACGGTTAAAAATTATGGTACAGTAAAGCAACCAGGTACGCAGTACGGAAAATTATACCGTACCGTACCGTACTACCAGCCTTGCTTGTTGGTGAATTGGAAGGTCTTCGATTTCTTCAAACTATGCCACGAAACAGATCCCCCTATTGAGGGGCGTTTGTTTTCCGGCATAGTTTGGAGGAATCAATAGCCTTCCAATTCACCTACAAAAGAACCTTGCCTTAAAATGTAAAGTATAATATGTGTTAACGTACAATATAAACATGTTGGCAAGCATACAACAAATTTGTCAGAATCTACTTGGAGGTTTTATACAGATGAGTTAAGATGGAAACAAATTTTCATTAAAATTACATTATTTTGTCTTCCACTGTGTTGTTCTATACACAAAATAACGGTATTATTACAGAAATACCGTACTCTGTTCTTGGCTAGGGCCGTGCAGTGTTACCACATCCAGCTAGGTCTAGAAAATTTCCCCCAGTCACTTTATAATAGTTTACACCGGTTATATCTCAGTAGTTTGCCTAGGTTAGGTCCCGGTAGTCTGCTGTGGTCTAGGTTAAGTCAGGTGAGGTTCAGACTAATTTCCAAATTGTTTGTATATCTCGAAAACAGGGAATCTCCGAGAGAAACACCATAGATGAAAAGTGTCTTAGAATGGTCCAAAATAGTGGGTAATGATACTAAAATATACTATATAGTGAATGGAGTACAGTACTTCTGTAAACTTACCAAAATAACATATAAAAACCATGACTTAAATATCAACTACTGAAACTAAAAATTATATCCCAAAAATAATACAATAATGGTAAAGATTTTGTGCCTTAATATTAACTAACTAAAAATTATATCCCCCAAAATAATACAATAGTGGTAAAGATTTTGTACCTTAAATAACTCTGCCAAGTTGAAGAATGCCTGAAAAAAAAGTATCTAGAATATACCTTGAACAGAGAGGTATGTGGGCAGGCAGGCAGTAGGTAGGTGTGCAGGCAGCAACTGGTGACTTCTCCTGCCTGCTGTGCCAGATTCTGCTAACAGTAGATGCTTTGGTAGCTTTGATATTCTTGAAGCCCCTGGCAATTATGTCTTTACACTCAGTAGCCAATTCTTGCTTGTCATTACGAGTAGCAAAAATGACAATGCAATGAGTAGGACAAATGACAATGCAATGAGTAGGACAAATGACAATGTATTGAGTAGGACAAATGACAATGTATTGAGTAGGACAAATGACAATGTATTGAGTAGGACAAATGACAATGCAATGAGTAGGACAAATGACAATGTATTGAGTAGGACAAATGATAATGTATTGAGTAGGACAAATGACAATGTATTGAGTAGGACAAATGACAATGTATTGAGTAGGACAAATGATAATATATTGAGTAGGACAAATGACAATGTATTGAGTAGGACAAATGACAATGTATTGAGTAGGACAAATGACAATGTATTGAGTAGGACAAATGATAATGTATTGAGTAGGACAAATGATAATGTATTGAGTAGGACAAATGATAATGTATTGAGTAGGACAAATGACAATGTATTGAGTAGGACAAATGACAATGTATTGAGTAGGACAAATGATAATGTATTGAGTAGGACAAATGATAATGTATTGAGTAGGACAAATGATAATGTATTGAGTAGGATAAATGATAATGTATTGAGTAGGACAAATGACAAAGCAATCAATATAAACCATGTGGTGAAGCTTTCCTACCTTTTCATTTTTCACCTTGATGTATACCTGAAATTACAGCTGCAAGAATTACTGTGCCTACTTCAAGTTATTTTTACCTTGACGTATGCCTGATTTTCCAGCTGCAATATAAAGTTGGGAAGTAGACATTGTTTAGCTTGAGCTGTAATGTGTGAAAAGAATATAATGATGACCTTGATAAATGTCAGTAATGTGTGACAAAAATAGGTATTTATTAAAAAAATAACCATTTTGTAGCAGTGTTGCCAGGTCCGGCTGGGTCCCAGCATTTTGCCCCGGTTATTTCCTGTACTTTACCACAGTTATTTCTTGGTAGTTTGCACAGGTTAGGTCCCGGTAGTTTGATGCAGTCTAGGTTAGGTTAGGTAAGGTCACGCTCATTTCGGTAAATATTGAAAAGATTTACCGTTAATAAGTATGGTATTTCTACCTTCATTGGTATTTCTGCATAAAAGGTCGACATGGCCAACATTTACAATTTGTGTATATTTTACAAGGGGACAATGTAATATGTTCATGTGTAATGAATTTAAGAGGAGATTGCACTTATTTTTGGTATAATAGCATATCAAAAATTTCAGCTGTCCAGAGCCTAAGTTCAGTGTTTTCCTGCCATTGTAAACATTGGACAGTCAAGGTAGTCTGCCTAGGTTAGGTCCCAGTAGTTTGCCCAGGTTAGGTCCCGGTAGTCTGCCCAGGTTAGGTCCCGGTAGTCTGCCCAGGTTAGGTCCCGGTAGTCTGCCTTGGTCCTGGTTTGGTTAGGTCAGGTCAAGTAAGGGTAAAAAAGTTATCTCTAAATATTCTGGGCAACAATCAATAGAACAAGTACAAATATGCATGAAAATGTATAAAATGTGGCAATAACACAGGTGGACATCTTATGCAGAATTACCCCGAAGCCTTCATTACCTAACTTACTTATTTAACTTAGACATTTTCAAGACTATTTTCTTCTATGGCATTTCTTCCAAGATATTCGAATGGGGCATTTTGAAATTAACCTGACCTTATCTGCCCTAGACCACAGCAGAATACTGGGATCTAACCAGGGCAAACTACCGGGAAATACCTGTGGTAAAGTACAGGAAATACCGAGGCAAAATACTGGGACCTAACGTTAGCCAAATCTGGCTACACTGCTACAAAAGGGTAATTCTTTCAATAAATAGTCTTCAATTGGGTCTAAATAAGTGGGTAATGAAGGTAAAAAAAACTTAAGCAATAACGGTAATTCTTTCAATATTTACCCCAAAATATGAACTGGAATAATGCTGGTTTATGTAGATTATAATGCAAACACACACACAATATTTAAAAGTTAAGGGCATATTATAGTCATATAACTACTTGCATGAAGACCTTTAAATACATGTTATTAATATAATAAATAAGCCGGAATCATTAAATACTTTACATATCCATTAGGACCATTCTTCTTCTTCTTGGTATTTGTTGGGGCCTTTTAGGCTGTGATGTCACAGCCTCTAGTGCCCCGAAGGCGCTATGTGCGGTTAATTAGTATTTTATATTCTGTGTAGTTGTTGTGTGTTTTGTAGAAATTTTCTAGTGTTTAATGGCTTTGTAGGCTTGTCCAGGGTCCGGTGATCCACCCAAGAGGTCCTTTAGTGAAGGTCTGTGAAGGCCAATGGTCCGGAGTGAGTGAAGGAGAGTAACACGGTGAGAGTGGTGATGAGGACAGTGTAGTAGTAGATGTTCTGGAGTGTCTGATTGTGTAGGGCACCAAGGGCAGTGGGGGTCTGGTGTCATCCCCAGGCAGTGAAGATGGGCGTTCAGTCTTGAGTGGCCAATTCTAAGCCTGGTTATGGCCACGTCGAGGGCCCTGCTGGGGGAGTAGGTCCACCAGTGAGGACTTGTGTCTTAATGAAGTTAGTTGTAAAGCGTCTGTCAGTGTGTTATCCCAGTGCCGTCTACAAGCATTCCTGGTGTAAGTACAGTAGTCTGTCTGGTCAGTAGGAATGTTAATGGGTCTGGGTTGTGAGTGTGCCTCCGCTGCCGCCCAATCAGCCAGGGTGTTCCCCACAACACCGATGTGTGAAGGTACCCATTGTAGGTGTATGGTATTACCTATTTGTGTATTGTGTTTTAAATGTTGATGGATGGAGATGATGAGATAATGGTGTGAGTGGGGTCAGTGATGGTGTATTAAATGGAGGGCTGTGAGTGAGTCTGTGAAGATGGCAATGGAACAAGGTGAGGTGAATGTGTATGTGGCTTGAAGAGCTTGTTCAAGGGCATATAGTTCAGCTGTTAGTATTGTAGCAGTGTCCGGCTAGAGACCCTATATAGAGAGACTGGACAGCCGCCATCTTTGCTCTTTTTTTAGTTTCCCGCGATACCTCTCAAGTTAGTATAGGAAAAATGTATAAGATGCCAGATACTACCAGTTAG
This sequence comes from Petrolisthes manimaculis, assembly GCA_034508575.1. NCBI lineage: Eukaryota > Metazoa > Arthropoda > Malacostraca > Decapoda > Porcellanidae > Petrolisthes > Petrolisthes manimaculis. The sequence continues at coordinate 185,631 of JAWZYT010000805.1, forward strand.
TAATCTATTGTTGACATTCGTGGGAAAAATATTGACGAAAGTTGCATTCTTTCGATATACAGGTATACAATACATTTTTTAATTCTATAAGATCCCTGAAGTTATAAATACTATTATACGTCATGTATACGTTATTTAAAGCACATAATAGGACGTGACGAGTTGCCAGACGACGCTACTAAACAAAGACGGTTGACTGAAAGACAACCAGTGTTGCCAGGTGCAGGGAAATTTCTGTTTTAGGGAATATTGAAGTCCACACATGGAGATTATAATTAAAGATTGTTCAAGAGTAAACAGGGAATTTTCTATCAGACGAAATACCAAAAAGACTGTCAGTGTTCAAGAGTAAACAGGGAATAATTGAGGTAAAAAGGGAAATTCTGATGTTGAAGTTATAGGGAAATTTCGCCTGATTCGTCAAGCAGACCTGGCAACACTGAAGACAACAGTAGTAGTCAATGTGTTTAGTATATCTGTAAAACCTTTAATACTATGGTTAGTTTAATTAATTTTTGTATGAAAATGGTTTCCGTAGGTGTATAGTATTACCAACGTTTACACACTACTATTTACATGTTGTTCACATAAATATGAGGGAATTTATTGTCACAATAAATGGTTAAATACAGTATTTTAGTACTGATTCGTCACCATACAGTTCGACATTCTGTAAGGCTTAGGGAAGTTTTCAAGGAATATTTATGTTAAGTCGAAGATCGACTAAAAAAATACCTTAGCTGGTTTATCTAAAGAAGATATTGTATAAATATAACAACATTCTAATGAGTAATTAGTCACGCAACATAGTAAAGGCAAAATATACATTATGCCGAACCTGCTACCAGGCAGATACGAGAAAGAGCAAACATGGCGGCCGATTTAATCAGCCAATCAGCGAGCAGCAAAAAATTTAGGCGTCCAGTCTCTCTATATAGGGTCTCTATGTCCGGCAACCTCCATGCAACTGCTTTACTTTGTGTTGGTATATAAATACCTGCCCCAACTGATGGAGGGTCAGGGATACAGGAGCCGTCGGAGTATATTTGTATGTAGTGTTTATATCTGGTGAGGAGTAGTGATAAGAAAAGTGTCTTTCCCCTCGCAGGGCAGTCGGCCTTAGACCAAGGTATATCTGTATGGAGAGTTTGAAATATTAGAGCAGATATAGGGAACCAAGGGCCCAGAGGAGAAGTTTTTTCAAGTGAGAGAAAAAGAGGTGGAGTAACCCGGATAGTAGCAAAGAAGGAGAGGGCTCTTTCTACAAAAGGCATGTGAGCTTGATATGGCAGGGGGCAAAGGAGCAGTTTCCTGTCATATTTTTGGAGGAGTGAGTGAAGTGTATGACCTTTAGGGGATGTTGCAAGTTTAGTGTAGCTGCGGACAATTAAGGTGAAGCGTCTGTGTGACAATGAGGATAGGGAGGATTCTACCTGAAGGGCTGTGACTGGGGAGGACTTAAATGCTCCCAGGGCAATCTTTAATGCTGAATTTTGAATTACCTCCATTTTTTGGAGTATTGAAGGTGAGGCTGCTCCATATACCTCACATCCATAGTCCAGGCGACTCCGGATGTAAATGCAATAAAACTTCAGGAGGATATTTTTGTCTGCACCCCATTTAACACCTGCAAGGGATTTCATTAAATTTAGACGTTTATGACAGGTCACCATGTATTGTTTGTGGCAGCCCCAATTTAGTCGGGGGCCGTCCAACATTAAACCAAGAAATTTGTGGTGGGTTTTGAAGGGTATTGGGGAATTACCTATGGTGACCGCGGGAATGTTGGGTATACGTCTTCGAGAAGTTCGAGTGAAGCACATAAGGCTACTTTTATGTACACTCACCGTCAGACCCCAACGGGATGTCCAATCAAATACCTTATCAAGCTCACGTTGAAGGGAAATTTGAGCCTCCTGGATAGTGGGAGCAGAGCAAAGTATAGAAATATTAGGACCATTACCAATATTGATGTGATGTGATGGTGTCCGATATCGAGGCATAACCTTTTCATTTATTCAACGGCCCCTCTTTTGTCGTATTAAGTATTTTTTTTTATCTTGTCCAGACTTTTTCCACTGTTAAATTGTAGTTCTCCAATGATGATTTCCTTGCATTCAATATAAAGCCTCTGATTTTCTTCTTCAATGTATTCAGTACAGTCAAACACAAAATGTTTTAATTTCTCCGGATCTCCACATATCTTGTATCTTGTTTCGTTGTCCTCTTGTCTAAATCTTCTTCTGTCTCCCAGGTATAATGTATAAATCCTACATTTAATTAAATAATACTGATACTGGTGTATTGTCATATAATTATATTATCTGTCATTCCCATTTCATTATTCCATTTTCTATAGATCTTTAGAGTAGTCTTGTCTTCTATTTCATATTTCCAGGTTATAGTGCTCCATTCATAAACTTTATTCAGGAGTTCTTGTTATTTCATACTTTTTACTATTTTTTTCCCTTTGAAACATGTGTCAACAATCCTGTATCACCATGACAGACGATTTCGGTTCCACATCATAAAAATAATTATTACGAGTGCACATTATGTACAAATATTAATGTAGTCCCATAAAAGCTATCATATTACACTCACCAGTTTGGATTTGCTAGACTACAATCGCTGTTAACATTTTATTTATCTATTATTTAACCGAAAAAAATATAGGACGAAGTAGATGACAACTCCTCCTGCTGCGGCTGCCTCCTGTCATGTCTTTCGGCGCCTTCTGCTGCGACTAATTATATTAAAAAGAAATGAAATAACAAGGTAATTATGTCATGCGAAGGGTTAGAAGAGGTTAATTATGACAGGTGAAGGGGGTTACATGGGGTTAAGGATGTCATGTAAAGGGTTAGAAGAGGTTAATTATGATAGGTGAAGGGTTACAAGAGGTTAATTGGTAAATATTGACAGAATTACCTTCAATGCGTATGGTTTTTCTACCTTCATTACACACTTGTTTAGACAATTCTAAGACTATTTTCTACTAACATATGGCATTTCCTCCTCCAAGATATTCAAATGTGGCATTTTGAAATTAGCCTGACCTTACCTAACCTAACCTAGACCACAGCAGACTACCGGGACCTAACCTGGGCAAACAACTGGGAAATAACTGTGGCAAAGTACTTAAAATGACCGAGGCAAAATACTGGGATTAAGTCAATCTGGCAACACTGCTACAAAATGGTAATTCTTTCAATAAATACTGGTTAATTTGTCTAGTGTGAACCCAGGATGTTGTTATATTGGATGTAGCATTCAATTATTTAATATTCAAGAACCTTTTTGTAATTAGCAAATTTTATTATTGCAACTCTATATTATAACCTGGCCAAATACTGATTAAAGAAATTACAACACGTCGTGAATGAAGCAGCCAGATTGATGACACACACGTTGACCTATGATTGGATCACGCCAGTACTTATACATCTACAGTACATTGGTTACCAGTAAAAGCAAGGATCTTTCACTTTCCTTGTCCTATTGTACTTACAGGGTCTTCCAGATCTAGGGTGGTCATTGATCATCCTCGGTCAATCTTTCCACCAAGATTAAATAAGTATGATTAAAATATGTTGCCTCAATCTTAATTTATCTGCTAATCAGTTTGTTATTTTCATGCTAAAAGACACACATTGAAGACCTCATTGTTTCTTTGTATCTTTGGGAACAACACAAGTAAGCCATTTAAAATTTGAGTGTAATGAATAGAATGCATTATCTTAATGTGTGATAGAGCTAGACTCCATTAAGGAGTTTGAGAAGAACTTGGATAAAGCATAGAGCAAGCAAGATGTACTTTTTAATTATAGAGCTACTTTTCAATATGAGAAAATTATTCAGAATACGGCCTCTGCCGCTACCACCAATGCCACTGCTATGTTAGTTGAGAATTTAGAGCTGGATGTACAGGCCTCAGGACCTCTTCCAGAAATTGAATGTGAGGCTGTGAAATTTTGTAAAATGCCAGCTTCCTTAGACTCTAAAAATTTATCCTTGGTTAGTAGGAATTATGGCTCATGTATGAAGTGTAACCTACTGCTGACTAACAACACTACTGATATTATGTGCTACAGTACCGGTATCTTAACATTGTGTAACCACCTGGATACATGTTTGTGAGTTACATAACTATTTACTGTAGTTAAACTAAAGGTATTTTTATGGTTTGTCAGCCCATTTGGTGCACTTGATAATACAGTACAGCACTCTGAGTATTCATTATTCTGTTGATGATGTTGGATTTCAAGATAATCTAAGAGTGATCAGCCAGTCAGTTGCCAACCCTCCCCTCTCCACATCCTCTTCCTCCACCATTACTCACACCCCAGTATCATTGCATACCCTTCACTATCATCTCTCATCCTCCATCTTCATTACACCCTCCACTGCACCTCTCACCCTCCACCACCATCATTCACTATATCCTCTGCATTGCTTGCCAGTCTACAGATATTGATAGAAATTCTTGAAATATAAAAATATGTAAAAGTTCATCTACAGTACAGTACTACTATCCATCCATTCTCTGGCATTTCCCATATTGGGGCTGGCCTTGGCAAAAGCCATACAGAGTGAGTTATTTATTTTCATTGTGGAATCTGTTATTGTACCTTTCCTCCCATCCTATGGAGTCTGAATGGTGGGAACCCCCAGAGTAGGTTTTGTTTAGTGCTGTATACCATAACACAAAAAACATGTTTTGGTATGGAATTAAAGGGTCATGATTTTATACATACCAGGTTTTCAGGTACGTATTTATCTTATACAGTGCTGTATCATACAATCTCCTTTTAATACAGTTAGCTGCTGTTTCTTTTTTGTATCAGTTTATCAGTGAGTTACATGTCATTGTCAATTTACCTGATAAAATGTAAGCAGTGAGATAAAACTTTCCTTATTGCTGTCTTTTTCCTTATGTTTGTCAGGATCAATGTTACATAAACAGTGCTAGTGTAGGCTATAGTTTATTTATGTGTAGTATATATATTAGTTAAAGAGCATTTTAACAGTACTGTAACTTGTTCTTACAAAAAGTTTGCTGTGATGTGTTATTTTGCTGTCTCAGGACACACAGAATATTTATTTTTATTATATAGATTGTTAGGTATTACCATGAGTTATTATATTACATCATGACAGCCAGCTGAACAGGTTAATGCATGGCACTTCAGTCATATTATTTGATTTTTTTTTATGTACGGTATATACAACACTACAGTATGTTTTGAAAATGTATTGCATTTTCCTATATAAATAATTGTTCACTTGGCAGAATATTTTATTACAAGTCATAAGTTCTGTCAGTATTAGTAATGACTATCCTTGAAGAGGATCCTTTGAGTGTGGAGGTAGAGATACCAGTGACCTTGAGTATACTCAAGACTGAGATAAGATACCAGAATGAGTAGAGGAGGAGAGGTAGGGATGAGTTGGAGAGGGGGAGCTAGGTGAAGGAGGGGAGGGAGAGGTAGGTGATAAAAGAAAAGAGAAGCAAGTGATATGGGAGAGGGAGAAGTGGGTGATGGAGGAGAGGGGGACATAGGTGATTTAGGAGAGCCAGAGGCAGGTGATAGAAGAGAATAAGAAACAGGGCACTGAGTTGATTATCACCTTCAGAGGGAGTTAGACAAGAGGTGTTGTGTGGAAATCTGAAGTTAGTAAGAGAGTAGTCAGTAAGGCAACTCAACTTGTGTGGATGCTATCTGTTTGTATAGCCTACTCAGGATACAGTACAGTACGGTACTGTAGTAAATTGACTTAAATGAATGTGTACTGTACTTGTGTGCAGGCTTTGTTGTAATCTATTGTATGTAGTATTAGTTTTCATTGTTTTACGTGGGTACTCGTGTAGGCCAGTCTTTTTAATTACGGTATATATAATTTTTTTTCATGAGCTATGGTAAATTTACCTTATCATATTTGTGTGTGATCTTGTTTAATGAAAAATTATATAATTGGGTGGAGAGGAGGGAGTTTTGAGGCTAGTATTTAATAGGAAAAGATATTGTATAATGATATAGCCTTACTTCCCCCTCTGAGAGCACACCACCATGGGATTAACCGTGGCAGAAGCCATACAGTGATAACTTTTTTCTCCTCAGGTGCTGCTACCTCACGTCAAAAGGCCCCTACCCCTCTCCACAGGGAGTCTGGGATGTGAGGTCAGTGTGTTCAACCCCAAGAGGGATATACTGTACTTATGAGTATTTTCTGTTTGAAAGTTTCACGATAATGATGATGTTTCACACCAAAGTTGTAGTGGGCAAAAATGCAATTAATAGTTTTTGTATATTAAAACAGCTCCAACTTTGTTAATACTGTAGGCCTATTTGAGCTAAAGCAATACAGTAATTTTGTCTTAACTGTAGATCAATGTACAGTATTTACCATCAAACAGAAAGTACTGAAGGCTGAAGATGCATATTGTATATATTTTTAAGTTGGTGCTGAACTACATACTGTAAACATTAATGTGAAATATGGAAAATTAATGGACTCGCACATTACTACAGTGTAGTGTAGTCCTTCCATAATAATATCTGTGTTTATTAAGAGATGTTCTGATAGTGTTTTACATCACTAGATAATAATCACAAGATAACACTTTCAATAGTCCTTTTATCATCAAGTGAAGATGCTGCTTGCTTGAGAGAAGTTTTCATGTTCATATAATGTATTTGGAATTTTGTTCTAGAATAAACACAGTGGATAAATTATTTATATATTAACAGAACACCATTGACAGGACTAAGATTCATGTCTTTCATAATCAAATTGTTCCCACAGTAGCTAGCCTATATGATAAATTTTCTTTTTGAGTATGAATTCATATGGCATTAGTCTGAGCATATTATTGGGTAAGACATAATGCACAAGTGTGAATCGTGAGCCAGAAAATTATTAAATACTCGCCAAGGCCTACATGTACAATTCTCATGAGCCTAGTTTGTTCAATTGCCTTTAATTATAGACAGATAACTAGGAATGGGGAAGGGGTGGGAGTCTTATCTGCTGCCACATGAAGTGTTGATTGTAAGTTTTTTGAGATTCAGTAGACTTTGGAATCAGAAAATGACAAAGAAAAATTAATTCCATAATTTTCTTTTTTCAGAGAAGGGATCTGTAATCATCACAACACAGCAGAGGTTGTCAGACAATAATAAGCATAATACATCAGTGATAAGCAGTATAACTAAGGAAATGACTAATTGTTGACCAGAATGCAGATGAGTTGCTTATAGCCAATAAGAAGACAGAAGAAAAGCCACTACTCCTCTAAAGTAGGCACAAGAGAGTTCATTGAAAGAGAAGTCTGCAAGGAGTATTAAAACAGAGAAGATGGAATTTGCAAGTCAGAAAGTGGAGGAGGTGCAGGTGGGCAGTCAGGGAAACAGCAGTCTCACCAACTTCAATGGGAAGATTATCCCAGACACCAGTTTGGATAAAGGGATGGGGGAGAGTAAGCTGGAGGATAAGAGTGAGGAAAAGATTAAACAAGAAGATAAAGGCAAAGAAGAATGTAAACAAGAAAATCAAGGTACAGATAAAGGTAAAAGAATCGAGGATGAGGTGGGAGAGAGGAAAAGGAAATCTAGTGATGAGGAACTCAGAAAATTCAACAGGAAAGTACCAGAGGAGAGGTCAGCCGTCAAAAAGGACCAAATTGAAGAACATTTTGATAGGCGAGTTGGATTTGGGGTTCTTGTGAATCTCATTCTGCCAGTTAAGAGTTGTACTTTAATGAAACTCTAAATACCCATGCTCTGTTGAAATTGTAAGACTCCATAATGTAGTTCAGTATATCTATTTGGCAAATTTAATACGATAATAGGGCTTGAGAATGACTGTATACCACAAACCCATTGGTAATTAATCCACCCAATGGTAAGAATTTCATGTGATTACAAACCCAAACAGATTGCCATGGGTGCTGGGTGCCTTGAGCCGCATCCTGAACCTGGGCATCCAGTACGGTCCGCAGTTTGCCCCCGTCAGCATCCCACTGAGGAGACGTATGCAAACCTTTGCTGTCCTTTTCTGGATGTCCACCTTCCTCTTCATGGGTGCTGGTTCTCTCATCCTCCTCCTTTACCTATTCTTCTACACACAGTACTGGTGAGTAGAGCAGCCAATGTTGTTAGTGAAAGTAGTAAGAAGGATCCCAGGAGAAAACAAGGTGTAGATGAAAATAGTTTATTTATTATTGAGGGAAAAACTCAAATGTACTATTAAATTAATTGAGAAGGTTTTGATTACATAATTACATGGGCAAATAAAGCATAATTTTAACTAGAGAATATACCTGCACTTATCCTTGACTCTCATTGATTTACCTGAAGGTGGGTGTCACTGTGCTACCTGACTTGGTTCCTCGGTGACCGGTCTGTCTGCAACCGTGGTGGACGAAGGTACAGTATGTAGGACTTTGGGTCATAGGGAAGGACAGAGGCTAGGTGATGATGATGATAATTGTTATGATGACTCCATATAAAATCAGAGCAGCTATAGCCATCTTACCAGCTATCGTCATGTGTGGCCATACATTTTTTTTCTTTTTAATTGCATATTGTCTGTCTCTGCTTGTGTACTGTAATATAGATTACAAAAGCATCTGAAGAGGAACTTATGTTGTGAACATTTCATATGCTACTGATTCCTGTAACAGATATTGTTCACTCTTTCTCCTTTCCTCTCCATCTTTAACACTGGTTCTATGACTAGAATTGAGTGGGTGCGTCGTTGGACACTGTGGCGACACTACAAAGACTTCTTCCCAGCACATCTCATCAAGACTGCTGAGCTGGACCCCTCCAAGAACTACATTATGGGCTACCACCCTCATGGTATTCTCTCAGCTGGTGGTTTTTGTCACTTTGCCACTGAGGGATCACAATTCAGTAAGGTAGGCAATAAACTAGTATTGTACAGTACAGTACAGTACCAGTAGTACTGTTGTACCAGTACCAGCTTGATTTTCAGAAAACTAACCAATGGATATTAAACACTGACATTTTGGTGATGCTTAAGGTCCTGTATATTTTGCAGAGTTAATAACAAGGTTTACTATAACCACTGACAAAATTTTATCTCGGTTTTGTAGGAAAATTATGTCAGGCATCAGGTATTAAAATATACCTGTACAATCATTGGCAGTTAAATGAATTTTGATACAGACAGGTGACAAGCAGGGCGATAAGAATCAATTTCAGAACTACAGCACGAAGACAAAAGCATGACTATTATCACAAGCTTTCCTCTCCAGAACCCTCCTCATTACATTCTGTTATATTTAACTAACTATAAATTCTTCCCACTTATAGTCACCTGAACTAACCTCAACTTAACCTCTGCCACTCCTAACCTGTTATATTATTCAGATATTTCTTCTGACTCCTTTTCTCACACACACACAGAGCTAAATAAAAATATTATGATAATCTAGACCTCACTGTGCCAACTCACAATGTCTTGCTATTCACCTTTCATGATTTTAATGTCACTTAACAACGGTACTCCCTCCCACCCATGATTCACTTAAACATCCATCTGATATACTGTACCATTTCCCCTCAACCTATTCACCAAACTTTTCTTTAACTGTACTACTACTTCCCCACCAAATATTTCTCACTTCATTCATAATTCATTGTATCTCATCTAACTAATACCTTCCACTCTCCAAAGCTTCCCTCAAATATAATCACTTCAATAAGCCTTCAAAATGTTCCTTGCTTAATTAAGGTGTTTTGACTCGCCTCACTCTCCAGATATTTCCCGGCTTCACCCCACACCTGCTCACCCTCGAGGGACACTTCCTTCTGCCTATCTACCGCGAGTTCTTCATGGCAACTGGTTAGTAGGGTACAGTCAGTCAGAAAGTGAGCCCATACGAATTTGTGGTTTGATATGCTGTCGTGAGTTAGAATTGCAATCCATAGCTAATTGTTTAAGATGTCCATGGGTTGTACAGTAGTGGCGATACCTTCGATCATCACTATTCCACACAATGCAGAAAGGATTTGAATAAGACCTGTGAACTCTCTCAGGATAGTATAAGTTATTTTGTTATTTACTGTACTTTATCATTAAACTTTGCTATAAAGATTTTTGTGGGAATGGTCATATATGAAGTGGACTGAATGTAGAGAAAACTTATGGATCACTTAATAATATCTTTACACCATGTTATAAAAGAGATCTTGAAGTACCGGTATTGTATTTTTCACTATATTAAATTCTCTATTAATATGGATTCATTACACACTCCACATAAACTTACCCATAATTCCATCATATACCCATATACCATAATAAGATTATTTTCTTCCGGAAAATATAGTAGTTGTTGTTGAAGTTCCTCAAGCTGTCTGGCCGAGCAGCCCCGAGCTCCTGAGGAAGGCCATGGCCTGAACCGGGCTTTCCCACAGTGCCCTCAGAGAGTGTATGTTGTGTTGTTGGCGAGTGTGGTTGTGTGTTTTGCAGTCTTCAATTATGTGTTTAATAGTATGGGGTGCTGTGTTGCATCCTAGACAGGCATCCGCAATGGCTCCATCCAGCCTCTTCTGAAGGGCCGGGTGGTGGCCACATCGCAGCCTGGCCAGGTGGACTCTGTCCTCACGGGGAAGGGAGAATTCAGATGGATGGATGTCAGGAGGTTGTGCATGAAGCTGTGTGTTGTTTTTGAGTGTTTGGATGGACTGAGGAGTGATTTGAGTATGGATGTGTTTCTGGAGATTGGTTTAGGGTGGGCAGGGTGTAAGAGATGATAGTATTTGTGTGTGGTATGGTGTACTAGGTGTTGTTTTAATGTTCTTGGCATGTGTGGGTGTTGTTGTTGTTGAAGTTCTCCCGGGGCAGAATGGCCTCCTGCCCCACAGACCCCTGGTACACTCTGGTCGCAGTGTATAAAACAAATGAAAATAAAGTAGGGGCTGGCCCTATATGCCTGGGCTACCGAAGCACATCCCAAGGAAATGGGACCAGAGCTTACTGGACCAGGGAGTCTGGGGGCCTCCGACCACCAGAGAGATTGGGGGAAAGGCTTTGATCCCATAGCCAGTGCTGTGTGCCCAAGTCCACATTACCACAAGAGCTACAAGTGGGGCCGTACCTTCCATAAGACCAGCCCTGAAGGGACCATAAGGGGGAGGAAGTTTACACTGCTGCATGCAAATGGAAATGCACTCCTGTGTGCTGGCGGTCCACACAGCAGTGGGGGAAAAAAAAGGCCTCCGGTTGCAGTACACCACACATGGATTTTTAGTCCATGTGGGCAGATCTCGTCAAATCCACTAGAAAGTGACCAGATCCTACAACAATCTTTATTCTAGCCCTGTGGGGGATAACTAATATTCACAGAGAATAAAGTCAGCCCCACTGGGTCCAGGCAAAGGTGTGGTAGAGGATCCAAATTCATCATTTTTGGATAACCAGCCCTCACCAGTGGGAAGGGGTGATAGAGAGGTGGGACAGTAAATGCAAAGGAAAGAAAAGGAACGGAGGGATACATGAAGAACTGAAAAGGATTAGCTGGGGCCGAAGGGACGCCAAAACCCTTGAAGTACTGCCCACGTCTCCGCAGGCAATACCTCCCTTACGGGGTGTGTGGGTGTTGTGCCATGTAGTGTAGTGGATGTTGTGGGTTTATGGAGGCTGCAGCAAGTGTTTGTGTGCCTCTCATGTCAAGATTATCCTTGATTTTGAGGACTTTGGTTTCATAGTGTAGGTGGTCTGTAGGTGTGGTAGCTGTGCAGCCTGTGATTGTCTTTAGGGCTCTGTTCTGTATGGTTTGAAGTGTGTTGTGATGAGTCTGCAGCATGTGTTTGTGTACCTCTCATGTCAAGGTGGACCTTGATCTTGAGGACTTTGGTTTCATGGTGTAGTAGCTGTGCAGTCAGTGATTACCTTTAGGGCTGTATTCTGTATGGTCTGAATGGTGTTGAGGTGAGTTTCAGTGAGGTTTGAGGCCCAGGCAGGGCTTGCATAATCCATCACTGATCTGATATATTGTTTGTACACTGTGTTTATGGTTTCTTTGTTGTGTCCAAATTTGTGCTGGCAAGTGATTTGAGTGCTTTAAGTCTTTGCATGCATTTGTTTTTGATGGCATCGATATGTTTGCATGTCACGGATGTGTTGTATGTTATGCCAAGTATATTAGGTGTGTGTGTGTGTGTGTGTGTGATATAGGTGTGTTGTTTACGATGAGGTGTGGTGTGTAGTGGTGTTCTGCATTCCAGGTGGTGAGAAGGGTGACAGTTGACTTGGTGGGTGCTAATTTGTCTGTTTGAGGTGAACCAGTCATTAAGTATGTTGAGGATGTGAGTGGATGTGTCTACATTTCTGTGTGTACATGTGTGTTATGTTGTCTACGTAGGAGGCTACGTGTATTTGTGGTGCCTGGGCTGTTGGTAGGTCGTGCATGTGTAAATTGAAAAGGATGGGTGATAAAACAGAACCTTTAATGTTAGATGACTGACCAGCAAATGTAACATGGGCTGCTCTTCCTCCCAAGAAGCTGGCCAGCCATCTTTTTGTATTGTTATGCAGGAAAATAAAGTACCGTACATTAAAGTACTGTACGGTATATGGTATATTAATTTACTTGTGGTACTGACAGACTTTAGAAATAATGATATGGTATTAACATTGCAAATAACATTATGTGTGGTTTCAGGTGCAGTGAGTGCCACGCGGGAAAGCATGGACTACCTACTGGGTCAGGAGGGTGGAGGACGTGCACTTTGTCTGGTGGTGGGAGGGGCCAGGGAGAGTTTGGATTGTCACCCCGCCTTAGTCACACTCCACCTCAACAAACGCAAGGGATTCTGCAAGATGGCACTCCGGCATGGGTTGGTTGCCTTTCTTTCTATGTACATTACACTAGCCTGGCTTGGTGCTAATTCCTACTGTAATGGACTGGTTGACGGTCGTGTACAAAGTATATAATACAATAAAATGGGCACTCCTGATCATGGAGATACTAATATTTTTCCCATATGAGTTGAAATTCACGAAAAATAAGGGAAAATAAGTGTTGGAGAAACATCATACCTCACACTGTTTCGTGACGTCACCAGCCCTATGTGTACCGACAGCTACTATCGAGTTACTACACACAACACTAATAAATCTCTTTTCTGGAGCGTTTTTACTCATTTTTTACACTTTGAGACTATTGGGGCTATTGACTGGCATGGTGAATATGAAGTATATCCTCCGTAAAAGCACAAGAATACCACACATCTCCCTTAAACATCTCCAATATCTTGCTTTCAAAGGTAATAAAGCGTTGGCGAGGCCTAGGCGTCTGGTTGTTGACGTCACGGATACGCGCCATCAACTTCCATTATGTGTAACTTTGATGGCTTTTATATGCCAAACAATATATTCCTTTGTCAAATAAATTACATAACAAGACAATTGAGCTTATTTATTAACGATATAAATTGTTTAATAGAACATTTTTTTGATCGTCAACCATTCCATTATAATAAAAACATTTGTATATAACATCTGTGATACAGCATGAAGATATGATCCTATGCATCAATTTACTTTATACTCAGGACCTCTATTGAAAATCCTCAGATATCTGTGATTCAGTACCATCCACAGAATGTGTCTTGTATTGTAATGAAATTTTGACTACACTGTACAGTGATTTTTATATCTACTTTAACAGATGCCATTGTGAACTGTTCGTTATGGTTAATGTTTTTTACTGGAAATGTATATGAATTGTTTTATTATATACTGTCCTAAGCCATGTCAAATTTGATAATAAGCATTGGAAAAATTGTGATGCTGGTCAGTGTAGGGACTTTCTGGTTTTGTAGCACCTGGGATGTAAATTGTAGTTATCCATTTCATCCCACAGAGCATCTCTGATACCAATGTATTCCTTTGGGGAGAATGAGATATACGAGCAAGTGAATAACCCACCCGGATCATTGGTGCGAACAATTCAGGACACCCTCCAGAGGGTTATTGGCCTCGCACCCTGTCTTTTCGTTGGTCGAGGAGTCTTCCAGTACAGCTTTGGGATCGTTCCTTACCGCAAACCCATCTACACTGTCGGTGGGTCTTTGATATGCCTTGTGGAGATGGATGGTACTCACATTTAAACAAAATAAAATCCTTTAACCTTAGACTGTGGGGTTCTTCTTATGACATTTTAATTAAATTAAAACAATACAGTATACTAATTTCCAAGATATTTTCATAAAGTATATTCAGAATTCAAAAGAGGTTAAAAGTTTATGGTTTGCAGGGACTACCCATGTGATAGTACAAAGGTTTCATTTCAAATCATAACATGAATGTGGATGTATTACAGTTGGTGCACCCATCGATGTACCGCTGGTGAAGAACCCAACAAAGGAACAGATTGTTGCACTTCACGAGACTTATGTCAACGCAGTCCAAGACCTCTACAACAAATACAAGCACAAGTACTCTGAGTTCCCTGAGGCTGAGATGAAAATTGTGTAGGTGTGTGATGGAAGATATTACTGACAGGCTGAGAGGTAAATACAGTACAGTGTAGCCCACACATAACTCACATATATAATACGAAATAGGAAACAGTTTATTATAAAGTGTATGAGCAAAAACCTTACCAGTACAGTATTCTCTGGTAAGAAACACTACTAATAGACTTGAGATTCAAACCCAAACTTGGTAAAATACTTTTATGTAACACAGTTGATTAACATGGGTAGATTAGAATTACTGTACTTCAAGCATGCCATGACAGGAATAAGATGTAGTGAATTGGAGGCTCCTGATTACTCCTAGCTGTGTCAATAAATAGGATTGGAGGAATCAATGGATTTCACTTCACTGTCATAACATCCCTCTTAGAGTGTGAAGCATGTATGTTCAACCAGGCACAAGTGTAAGTTGGTGCTTTGTCAGTAATGTTTCTGCAAAAGAATGGTAAGTTCATACCAGTAAATGGGGACATAATGAAGCATAAATAATTACATTTTAGAATCGTGCAACCTACAGTAAGCTTTGTTGCCCTTAAGAGTGATCAAGCACACTGTTCTCACACAATGGTCTTCACATAGAGTTGTATCATTAGTAGATACAGTACCAGAATGTAGATGAAAACAAACAATCCAGTGAAGACTATATGTGTTTACCCTTTCACCATGATCACTCACTTCAGTGATTCCTTAACTGCCTGGCCTTAGAATGCGGAAATATATATAAAGGTGTGAATGCCTTCATAGAATGCAGAAATATATATAAAGGTGTGAATACCTTCATTTGATACAGTAGACCCTTGTTATAACACCAAAAAATACAGACATTCACTATTTTATATTTTGCTTAAGACCACTAAATAATTTTCCTAGCATTAAGTTAGTTATTTTGTAAGGATTAAGTACCCTGCTGAATCTGTGTTTAATGAGACATGTTTAATATTTGAGTGTTATATCAAGGTTCTACTGTAATACTGTTCCTATTATTATTTGTTGTCTCTTCTGTATCACTGTACTGTCCTTAGAAATCTGGGCAAAACAACAGCCAAATGTTGAAGAAGAAATATCATAACAGAGTTGGAATGCAAACTCTAGCTATTAGTCCTATTTTTGTTTGTAGTGTTTCTTTTCCAATAATTCACTCATAATATTTGATACTTTGGGTGGTATTATTAAACTACTACTTCAAGAAAAAATACTCTTCGTCATTTAGTTCCTGTTATTTTGCAATGTGAATTTAATGACAATGCCTTTTCCTCGAAGAAGTTTAATATTACCAGCCTTAGACTTTTGGCTTTGTGGCCAGTAATTGTGCTGTGACCTAGTCATGTTTCTCAGTGACATCCATTACTGGAGTTGGTAGAAAATAATCCTTAGAATATTGATGTGTTGAAGTTGAGATATAATGTATATTTTTATGATGAATTGTAGCACTGATTGCCAAACACTGTTGTATTTTTTTATGGTCGTTTTAGTGGTTGTAAGATTGAATGAATAAGCTTTACTCATAGCCCACTGAGGTTAGTCCAGTGCCTCATGTTGTGCTAAGATATTGGTTGTTATTTTTGGTAAATAGTCTGGTAAAGGAAATGTTACTTGTGAAAAACTAGGATTTAAATCAACTCAAGGCAAAGAAACATAATGGGCTCAGCCGTGACACTAAGATGACTGGTATAATGACTAAACTGACATCAAATAGAATCATAACACTGGTCACTGTCGCAGACCGGCCCATAATTTGTCTTGCTTACGGCCCTGGGAGCGAAAACACGTGGTTACGCTGTTGTTAAAGTAGTAAGGTGTTTACAAGTACTGTAGCATATAAGTGCTTAGTTTAGTATGAGTTCCAATCCCTGCTCTGTTATTGGTGTGTATTCCTCATTTTATATACATGGAGCTTATATGAGTACTGTCTATGTGAGTGACCCGGTAAGATATTACTGTGGTGTACATATCTTGCATGAAATAATAGTCTAGTGTAATAGGATTTTCATGATATAATTAGGTTTTACTTCACTACCTAACACTCTCAGTTTCCCTCTCATACTTTGTGTTCATAAGTTCATTCCCATGGTGCTTGATATTTACATTAACTGTATTTGATAACATTTGGTGCTTAGTTGTTTAAGTCAGTAAGAACAATTGAGAGGCCCAAACTTTGAGTGAAGAGGATGAGACTGGTAAAGGTAAATATGGCGTTTCAGTATTCAAAGATCACACACAGTGTGTTCTTGTGTAAACCAAGTTCAGTTTATGCCGGAGTATAGTTTGAGTTTATTTTTTTCTGTATGATATGTATCGTTATGGTAAGAATGTTTTAATACTGAAATTAGAGCATTAAATGTGTACAGTTAGAAGCAAAACTTTGCCAGCACTAACTAATGAGCAATAGCTATACTACACTACTTTGTAGTTATCATGTTTAATGGAGCCATGGTACTGATCATTTTTGCCATGTTGCTTGTGACTTAAATTGATGATGTTCCTGTAACCAACTATGAGATAGTGTAAGTAGAGTTTTGCTCTCGATTCTAAACAATGTTGAAAACTGTTATCTCCCTCACAAATCATCAGGTCACATTTAAAATTTCAGCTTTTATTTTTGCTTTGTTATGTGAACAATATTTTCCATGTCTTCCATGGGCACCAGTAGTTTATTTGAGGAATGGGAGGCACTAGAGGCATGAAGGCCTTCTGTCATTATTCATACTATCTATTTCACCCAGGACGGATGAAGATAAGTTAATTGGTTAATTGAAAAACTGGTAGGGTCATATGCTAGTGGGAAGCATAAAAAGAGGAAGGATAGTTGGCTTGTTTTTTTTAATGAAGAATAAAAAATGAGAAGTTGAATCGCTGAGAGAGATTGACTGGGAAGGTGTTAATGCAGGTTATTATTTTGGATTGTGGTTTAATGCAGTCTGTACATGTTGGGTATGTTTAAAAACAGAATGTTAACAATGTGATAGTTAGTATGTAAGAAACACAATAATTTATCACACTAAAAGGATAGCTTGCCTTAACTTAACTCATCCATCTTGGATAGAATAGAGATTATAACTTTTTACATTTCTGGTAGTCAATATTATTTTATAAATTGTTATGTGATATATTTTTACCTTCATATCAGCTACTGTGGAGTGTAGCCATTGTGTTCATAATGGGTGTAGGATAGTGTAAAGAAATGTGTAACCACTGTCTTTGCTTCACATTCACTGAATACCGAAATAAATTCTTATCAGACTTAAGAAAATGGGTACGTTTTTAGGTTTGGTCAGACTCTTTTACAACAGCAAGTAGGTACTGTACCAAACCCCAGATGTAGTATCTTTTACTCTGGGGGAAAGAAATAGAAATTCCAAATATATACTAAAATATTATTCCAATTGTATTGCATAGTCTTTCCTTTGTCTGTAAACAGCTCTTCTTAACCCAATGTGAGCTAACTTGAGAGTGGCTCGGGTCTGAAGTGGCCCCAAAAGTACTGTTTATGTAGATTATTTTGATGCTCATTTTATGTTTATAAATCAGAGTACTGTAGTACAGTATATTCCATTAGAATTATTCAAAGCACATCGGAATGATTAAGTTTGAGGATGGGACACTCAGATGTGTAGATCACCTAATCACAATTTCCCATATCAAGTTCTTAATCAACAAGGCTTTATACCTCACAGTTCTTTTACCCTGAGTGTCAAATATGGGATTTCTATATGACACACTACAGTACAGAACTGGATATGAACAAAAGAAACACAAGTCCTTAGAGAAATCACAATACTGTTTTGTGGACTTAATTTTAGTTAGTTGTGTGATGTTAATGATTATATCTTGATAAAGGAACTGTTTGAGATTCTGTGTGCTGTACTGTAGTTGTTCTGTAAGAAGGAAATGTTGTCCATGGGCAATTAATGTTGCGTTATGCAAATGTAAATTAACGTTCTTTTCAAGAATGTATACTTTTCTTTTCAATAAAGTGAATGACAGGTACAGTACTGTATTGTTTATGAATAATATAATAGGGAGAATAGTTTCTTTTCTCATGTACTGCCTGGGTTAATAGCAATTATGTATTCATGGTGATATTTTTTTTATTCCCCACCCATTCAAAAAATTAGATTTTGTGGAATACCTCTACTTCAGCTCATCCTCAATACGATGGTAATGGATGTGGCCATATAAGTTACCAGAAGTTTGGATAAGATTCCTGTTTAATACCAGAAGTGTTTCAGACATAAATAAAGAACCCATTACTTTGAGAATAATTACATTTTCTTTTTAATTTTATAGAAGGAATTGCACAAAAACATATTGACATACTGTATATTATTGACCGGTCAATTAATGAAACTCTCAATAAACTTAACACCCTACCTGAAGCTGTCGCATACATACTGTACATAATTCGTGAAGTCGTGCATTGGCACCAAGAACACCCACCTTTCTTCATATAGCCTATACTTGATAACTGGCATGAGCTTTATATTGCTGCTTGTTGGAATTTACATTGTTTAAAGATGATAAGATAATCTATGCTATGATCCTAATATGTTGAAAAAATTCCAAGATTGGAAAATAAGGCAACAATTATGAGTTTGGTAGTTCTTCCACCCTAAATTACAGTATTGTAGAAGAATATAAATATCAATAACCAATGTTTTTGTTATTTATCCTGTCCCTCTTTGCAGAACTATCCTCAATCGGCTATTGTAGCAGTGTCTTCCAGGACAGCTCTCTGTTGGGGAGTATTGTCTGTGATGTTGTTAATGTGGCCAGTAATTTATGTGTTCTGCCGTTCTCTGGCTCCTTTTTACTTTTAGACCAGAGAGGCGAGCGGCCAAGCTACTTGTTTTCCAAATACTGTACAGTATTAGCTGTCCCTCTTTTCTTTCTGTTTCTTTCATGCTTGACGTCCCTCCTTTTTGTCTCCTCCTCCCTTTTGTTTACAAGGTCTTTGAAGTTTGACTCAGGTCTAGTCTAGTCTAGTAAAAAAATATCCCTTTATTAATTAATTAATAACCACAATATCACACTCTCTATTTTACGACCACACCACTCCATCTGAAACACTGTACAGTATCAGTAATGAGTTCCCTAAGGATAGTGGGAGGAGACTTAATTGAGGGCTTTCAATTATTAATTTATGGTCTCTAGTGTTTATCATGTACTCCTACACACACACACACACGTTGCATTATGGGTACACAAAAATTAAAATTTAAAGGTGGGGTCAAACGAGCAATCATCCCAGGTCGATCTCGCCATTAATTGAGTTTAATTAAGTAATTTAAGTAGCTCACTGTAGTGGAGACAGAGAGAATTGAATAATATAACTATCAAAATGACTCTGGCAAGTGTTTTGTGATGTACAGTCGCGAACCAAAGGTCCGCACCCCCCTTGGCTGACAGGAAGGTGAAGACAGTGTTAAAGATATGCTGAACGATCGGACAAACTGGTGTATCGAGTTGGTAACGAGACAGTATGAGCTTCATTTTCGATTACTTGCAGTTTGTTGTTTGTGAAAATGAACCTTACACTGTTTCTTTACCAACTCGAAACACCAGTTTGTCCGATCGTTCAGCATATCTTTAACACTGTCTTCGCCTTCCTATCAGCCAAGGGGAGTGCGAAACTTTGGTTCGCGACTGTACAGCAATGTTGCCAACCGTAGGGTAATCGCCCTATATGTAGGGCATTTCGACCTCAAATCCTTGTCTGTAGGGCGTAGGGTAATTTTACAGAATCATAACGAAACGTAGAGCGTTATTAACAACACTTTGGTATAAGTGATAACATATTTTGTAACATAAAAAATAAAACCCTTAAAGTACACATCTTAAAGTACAGACGTACGATGTATCAGTAATTATCGCGGGGAAGATTTTACAAAATACATCTAACTCGGCCAACACTGTTCAGTTAGTTACCCCGGTTCCCGGGGTAACTAACTGAAGGGTTGCGTGTGAACGCCAGCGGATTTAATATGGAGGTTTGGGAACGGAGTGATGGCCGAGTTAGATGTATTTTGTAAAATCTTCCCCGCGATAATTACTGATACATCGTACGTCTGTACTTTAAGATGTTATTATGAAACGTGCACCATTGAAATTGTAACAGGCACTTTTGGAAATAGAAAATTGTAAAAAAAAAAAAAAAAAAAAAAAAAAAAAAAAAAGGGGAAATAGTCGCCATATTTAGTCGGTCTGAAATTATATAGAAGGGCCCGACTGAAAGAGCATTATTTCTCTAGCAGAAATAATAGCAAAAACCCACAAGATCAAGATAAAAACAAATATATATATATTGGTGTATGAGGTGCAAAAAAAGATTAAGATATAAGGTGCCGTTGTAAAGGCAATATTTCCCATCAACCATTGAAATTGTAACAAGCATTTTTGGGAATAGAAAATTGTAAAGTAAAAAGGGAAATAGATTAAGATAAAAAATATATATATAAGTTTATAAGGTGCCGTTGTAAAGTCAATATTTCCCATCAACAACATAACCAAGTACAGTATAGTGGGATTATATGAGTACTTACTATGATGGTTGGTACTTCCCTTTCATTGAATGGGACAGGGTCGGTGTAGGCAGTGGCCTGTGAACATTATACTATATAGGTCTCGCGGTGATAAGAGCAAGGTCAAGGCTTCCTGAAAAAAAAAAGTACTGTGCGAGTGTATATTATGTGTGTGTGTGTGATTGTTGCGGTGGTGATGTCATTGTCGTGGTGTTAAGTACTTTATATTGGTCATGTTAATATTTGTGTACCCATGATGCAACGTGTGTGTGTGTGTGTGTAGGAGGAGTACAATGATAAACAGTAGAGACCATAAATTAATAAGTGAAAGCCCTCAAATTAGTCTCCTCTTCCCACTCTCCTTAGGGAACTCATTACTGATACAGTGTTTCAGATGGAGTGGTGTGGCCGTAAAATAGAGAGTGTGATATTGTGGTTATTGGTATGGTAACAGAAGAGTATGGTAGCTATAGTGGTGATGGAAGATGGGTGTGGTGATGGTAGCAGAAAATAGATGTGGTATAATAGGTAGTAGTGGTAGCAAATAATGGATATTGTAGGTAGTAGTGGTATCAGAGTGGATTTGGTAGGTAATAGTGGTAGTGGTAGAAGAGAATGGGTATGGTAGGTAGTAGTGGTAGCAGAGAATGGATAAGATAGGTAGTGGTGGTGGTAGTGGTGGCAGAACCAGCAGTAGTTGCCAGATCCGGCTAGGTACCAGTATTTTGCCCAGGATATTTCCTGTACTTTACCACAGTTATTTCCCAGTAGTTTGCCCAGGTTAGGTCCCTGTAGTTTGCCCAGGTTAGGTTCCTGTAGTCTGATGCGGTCTAGTTAGTTAGGGTAGGTGAAGTCAGGCTAATATCAAAATGCCCAATTTAAATATGCATTATCTTGGAAATGGGGCATTTGCGGAGGAAATGCCATAGAATAAACTAGTCTTAGAATGGTCTAAATAAGTGGGTAATGAAAGTAGAAAAACCGTACGCAATAACAGTAATTCTTTCAATATTTAACGAAATTACGGTAATTCATTCAATATTTACCGAATGGATATGGTAGGTAGTAGTGGTAGCAGAGAATGGATATGGTAGGTATAATAGTAATGGTAGTAGTGGTGGGGAATATAACAAACTGACCACCACCATCATCAACACAACAACAACAACAACAATATCAACAACAGTGTGCGTCATTCATCCATTGTTGAATATGAGGCCTGCAGCAACTGTCAACGTCACACTCACTCCATCCCTCACACTCATACTCCCACCACTCACACCTCATCCCAACGTCACACTCACTCCAGCCCTCACACTCATACTCCCCCCTCACCTTTACCTATCCTTGCTTCACCCACCACCCCACTCCCTCTCACCTCAGCTTCACCTCCCACTCCCTCACCCCTACTGCACCTCTCCTTTACTCTCAGTCCCTCACCCCTATTGAATTCTCTCCTCACCCACCACCCGAGCCTCACCCCCACCTCCTTCACCCCTCATTTCCATCTCTTCACGATAATAATATTCCAGGTGACCGTGATTTATATATTTCATTGTATGAGGTTATGTTTTTGGTTCAGTTTGTTTGTCTGTCACTCTCTTTCAGTTCTTCGGCAGTCCCACTCCCTCCATTTCTTCTGTTTCCTTGGTGCTTGCTGCCCCTCTACTCCTCTCTGTTTCCCTTTCTCTCGAGCCACAGCTAGGATCATTCAGGCCTCACACGGTCTAGCTACTATCTCCCTTTTCAATTCAACAAAGAGAGAGAGAGAGAGAGAGAGAGAGAGGCTATTGACAGATCGATAAACAATTTAGATAGAAAAAGATAAGAAGTGGAGTCACCTGATGTGTTCTCTCTCTCTCTATCTATCTATCTCTCTCATAACCGGTTTTAGGCAATTAGACAATGAACGAGTACAAATACCACAACTTGCTAAATAATAATAATAATAATAATAATAATAATAACGACACAGCTAAAGTACCACCCACCACCCACGAGCCTAATAAGTATCAAAATGGTTAACTACAATATAACTATAAATATATTGGGAGAGGAAAATTAATCCTTGACACGCGCCCCACTTACAAGTTTGGTGCTGGATGGGGGGGAAAATATGACAACCTTATCCCCAATTTTCATTCCTTTTGTTTCCTTCATGCTTATTGTCCCTCCTCCTCTTTATCATAATGCACCTTCTTCCTCATCCTTCTTGCTTGTTGTCCCTCCTCCTCCTCCTCTCTATCACCTCCCTCGTCCTTCTGTTTCCTTCGTGTTTGTTGTCTCTTCTCTTTATCATCTCCCTTAATTATTGTCCTTCTGTTTCCTTCGTGTTTGTTGTATTTTCTCTCTATCATCTTCTCCCTTGATTGTCCTTCTGTTTCCTTCTTGCTTGTTGTCCATCCTCTTCCTCTCTATCACCATACTAACACACTACCACACTCATACTACCACACTACCATACTACCCCACTACTACACCATACCAACAACTACCACACACTATCACCCTACCATACTAACACATCATACTACCACGTACACTACCATCCTACAAGATCTTTCAGGCATACGGCATCCTTCTTTCATCCTGAGATATTAATCTTGTCATCAAATAATTATCGCCTCCTTTCCAGTCATACTTTGATCAATCCTTGTCAAAACTTTAGCGATAAATTTCCATCACTACATTAATTACTCAGTGACGAAGTATTATTATGAACCGTAATCTATTTTGTGTCTGTAATTTTTGTCTATATTTAGGAAGGTGAGGACTAAATTTAGGCAAGAGAGAGAGAGAGAGACAGAGAGAGAGAGGAGGAGGAGGCCAAGGGCATGCAATGTCTCGGGTGGAAACTTTCTCTCCCCCTTCCCCCTTTGCTCTCCTCTCCCTCCCTGCGGCTCTTTCCACCCTTCCTTCCTCCCTCTCCAACCCTCTCCCGTTCTTCTCTCCCTCCCTCCCTTTCCTCCGGCTCTTTTCTTCTAATGGGTATAAATATGTAAGTATATCTAACATAATGAGGAAATTCCTAAACTTCCTTATCCCCTCATCTGTGTGTGTCTGTGTGTGTTAAAGGGTTCAAACCAGCTCAGTGGATAGTCTGGAAAAAACATTTTCAAAATGGAATTTTATTATATATGTTCTGTTATTTTCTCTTATGTCTCACCAGTTATTCTTGTATATTTATAGGTTAGGTTTATAGTTATAAGATGTCTAGTTGTTTGTCATTTATTGTCTTTATTTACATCATATTATCTAAAATGTTTCAAGTTCTTTATTAATTCAACTTATTGTTATGGTCGTAGGACTAGAGTCTGGAATTAAATAATTACTTTT
>JAWZYT010000805.1:212500-255000 GCA_034508575.1 Petrolisthes manimaculis
ATCAGAGTATTGTAGTTGGAATATAGTAGAGTGACATGATTATACAATATTCCTTCCACCTACAATGTCACCTTACCCACACGAAGTTACCAGCAAAGTTGACACAAACATTTGGGTACGTGGTCAAGAATTTACGTGCTCGACTGTACACCTTCACACACACAAACACACACACACACACACACACAGAGAGAGAGAGAGAAGAGAGAGAGAGAGTAATAAAAATTGATGAGTCAGTATATATCTAGTAAACGGGTACCGGTATGTGACATTTATACACACACACACACACACACATGTACCGTATACATGTGTGCAATAATCACCACATCAATCGAGCAAGTGAGCAAAGAAATGCTTCAGAATAATTAAATTTTCGTGTCACGATATAATATTTATGTTTCACATCCTCAAGTTTCTATGTGACAATTTTGAAGGAATCAGAGACCGTCCAATTCACCAACAAATGCAACTCCCCTTAATATTATAAAGTGTTATTTTTTACATTAAATTGCTACGTTGCAGTTCCTATGGATAACTAACTTTAATGGTGGTTACGAAACGACCTACAGTTTACATCACGGTGATTCCTGAAATTGTGAATCTTATCTCAGGTGTTGACACAATCCTTGCATTCATTGTGTTGTGTGGTTTTAGGAGCTGGCGGGGAGAAACCCACAGACAAACATATATATACCAACCACAGTTACCACACAACACTCACAAACACTACACATCACACAACACTCGCAGTTTCCACACCATACACACAACACTCATAAACACTACACTACACACACAACACTAATAAACACTACACTACACACACAACACTCATAAACACTACACTACACACACAACACTCACATACACTACACTACACACACAACACTCACAAATACTATACAGCACACAACACTCACAGTTTGCACACCACACACATAACACTCACGAACACCACACAATAAACACAATATGTACACACACTACACAACAAACACAATATTCACTTACACTGACCCCCGTACACACACCCACTCACAAATATATACACACACTCTGTACCTACATCATTCTAGGCGTAAAGGTAAATTGGAGGGCACCTGATTCCTCTAATATACTATGCCAGAAATCAGACACCTTCAATGGTAGCCTACTATAACAGGGGATCGGTTTTGTGGCATAGTTTGGAGGAATCGGAAACCCAACCAACAATAAAATTTCTCTTTGATTAATTAATTAATCCCCATTAACAGACTACCAATCATACACTTTATTATGAGGAGAAATCTTTATTGACAATGATTCTCAACTGCCTACTAAATTTTATATTCTTCAGCAGAAGGTCAATAAGGATTCCTCTCCCTCATACGGTACGGTTTCTCTTCCATTCTGTCAAGTTATTCCATCATGTTTTACTCATATACGGTACCAGTCAACCAGCCAGTCAGTCAGTTCTCCTTCCGTACTCTGTATTGTGAAATAATGCATGTTTTTGTTATGTTCTATCTCATTTCCTGTACCAAAGTGTGATTAGAAGTTGATGTTGCGTGTGTGTGTGTGTGTGTGTGAAATATTTTGTTTACAGTATTTGTGTGTAATATTTGATGTATGTACAGTATGTATGTGCCCTAGTTTGTTAGTGTGTATGTGAGTGTGTACTCTATGCCCTAGTGTGTGTGTATGCCCTAGTTTGTTTGTGTGTATGCATGTGAGTGTGTACTGCAAGCCCTACTGTGTGTGTGTATGTATGTCTGCAGTAAGAACATAGTAGTACCCCAGGAAATGGGTGAATTATCCCTTGGTGCCAATTATCGACACTGCTATTTATTTGTACGTTGGTGTTTATTATTGTTTTCACTTTTCATACGGTGCCTCAGTAGGTGTCACAATAAGAGGGTAATACAGTAGTGTTGAAATTTTTGGAACAACTTATTGATTTCTCCTAACTATTCCAAACAACAAGCCATCATTATTTCTGTTATTCTGGTCCTATTTCTTGGCATACTTTGGAGGAATCAAGGCTCTCTCCCCTTATTTAGGAAGAACACCGTAATTGTAAAAGGAGTATTTATAGAGTGTAATGTCAATAAAGTCACCATCTAAGTGAGAGAGAGAGAGAGAGAGAGAGAGAGAGAGAGAGAGAGAGAGAGAGAATATTCAACTCTCACCTTTGACAATCCTACTGACCTACTTACCTGCAGGAGAGAGAGAGAGAGAGAGAGAGAGAGAGAGAGAGAGAGAGAGAGTATTAATAATAGAAGTAGCAATAATAATAATAGTAATAGTAGTAGTAACTGTAGTAGTTGTAGTAGTAGCAGTGGTAGAAATAGTAGTAGTATTAATAATAATAGTAGAAGTAGCAATAATTATTTATAGTAGTAGTAGCAGTAATAGCAGTACATAATTTATAACCTTTAGTCTCAAATGTACTGCAATAAATAGTATATAAAATTGTCAGATTGGGGTTGTTTTTATTATGACAAGTTTAGCTCTGAATAACAAGAAGTGAAGGACGGTCTGTAGACGTGGGAGGCCAAGGCGTTTGTTGTGGGTCCAGTGGTGGTGACGTGGTGGTGATGGTGATGATGATGATGGTGGTGATGGTGGTGGTGAAAAGGTGAATAATGTTTGTGGTGACGTGGTGGTGATGTTTTTTATGGTGGTGGTGACGTGGTGGTGATGGTGATGATGATGATGGTGGTGATGGTGGTGGTGAAAAGGTGAATAATGTTGGTGGTGACGTGGTGGTGATGTTTTTTATGGTGGTGGTGACGTGGTGGTGATGGTGATGATGATGATGGTGGTGATGGTGGTGGTGAAAAGGTGAATAATGTTGGTGGTGACGTGGTGGTGATGTTTTTTATGGTGGTGGTGGTTTTGGTGGTGTGATGAGAATGTAAATGTGATGGTGATGTGGTAGTTGTGTTGGTTTTGATGGTGATGATGGTGGTAATGGTGTAACCCTCTTTTATTTGATCTCCTTGGGTACAGTTGAGGTCAAAAGAAGCTCGCCACTCATGGATAATTAACCACTATTACCAACAACAACAACAACAACAAACAACAACAACCAAACATCAATTAAGTTAGTGTGTTGTGAGGTCACACTGAAGACCCTTGTGGAACCTCAAACTATATACACAATATTACACTCTCAGTATATTAATTCAGGCTTTCTGTGTGTGTGTGTGTGTGTGTGTGTGTGTGTGTGTGTACTATTGTCCTTAATATTTGTACGTGTGTGTGTGTGTGTATGTGTACTATTGTCCTTATATTTGTACGTGTGTGTGTGTGTGTACTATTGTCCTTATATTTGTACGTGTGTGTGTGTGTGTGTGTGTAATATTGTCCTTAATATTTGTACGTGTGTGTGTGTGTTGTTAGTGATTGTATGTGTGTGTGTATGTGTTGTAGTTAGTGATTGTAAGTGTATGTTTGTGTGTGTGTGTTGTTGTTAGTGATTGTAAGTGTGTGTTTGTGTGTGTGTGTTGTTGTTAGTGATTGTAAGTGTGTGTTTGTGTGTGTGTGTTGTTGTTAGTGATTGTAAGTGTGTGTTTGTGTGTGTGTGTTGTTGTTAGTGATTGTAAGTGTGTGTTTGTGTGTGTGTGTGTAGTATATATAGTCCTTATAGTGATAGTGTACGTGTGTGTGTGTGTGTGTGTACTTTTGTCCTGGGTGTTTGTTGACAGGGAGCAGGACAAAGTAAAACAATGGTCTGGAGATTATCACTACTGATCCTCTCTCTCTCTCTCTCTCTCTCTCTCTCTCTCTCTCTCTCTCTCTCTCATATGCACCTTAACAGACAATAACAATTTAAACTGTTATTCTCTCTCTCTCTCTCTCTCTCTCTCTCTCTCTCTCTCTCTCTCTCTCTCTCTCTCTCTCTCAGTAAGCTTCCATCATTGCTGTATTAATCTCAACTTCCCGTCCACCTCTCCCCCACCCCTCCCTACCTTCCTCCCCCTTCCTACCTCTCCACCTCCATCTCCCTTCCCCATCCTCCCTCTGCACACCCCCCTACTCCTCCCCCCCCCCTCGTACCTCTCCACCCCTCCCTAAACCTTCCACTCTCTCTCTCTCCATCTCCCACTCCCCTCTCCCCCACCTCCCCCACCATGACTCCAGCTGACCACTACTGTACACTTTAACTACTCTCTCTCTCTCTCTCTCTCTCTCTCTGTACTACTACCACCACTACTACTGTCTACCACTATACCACCTACAGTACACTACCACTACGAACCATAAACTGACCATTCACTACAAATACTCACTACAAATCACCACTAATACCACCACCTAACCACTGAATATTCATCACTACCACCCACACACCTACGCACCACCACTTAATCACTACCACCCACCCACACACCACCACCTACTCACTGTATAATTATTCACCACTACCACTACCACCCCACCCACTATAAACCACCACCTACTTAACCACTGCACTAACTTTCACCACCACCACTATTTACACCATTTACATACACCATCATTACTGCTACACTACAAAAATACATAAATTATTTGCACCACAAGGCAAAATTTACTTATATACACAACCCACAAGAGACTCAAAACGTATATAAAAATTATCTAAAGTCATAATGATCATATTTAGAAGGAGAAACGGCGCATTTACACTAAGATAAATAAATATATATAATACAAGCAGTTTTCAGTTATGTATTATATCCCCAATAAATACCTAAAGATACAGTATATAAATGTATGATAAGCTCAGTTTTAATTAAGTTCTGTTTGTGTTTTGGTGTGACGGTGAACTTGAGAATAATGTTGTTGTGGGTTTTCTTGTACCTTTATTTTTATGATTTATAGACAACCGGATCAACTCATATTTCTTTCACAAAATCTATATCTTACATGATTTTTCTTTCCATCAAACCCCCTTACATTTGTTCCTCTCTCTCTCGTTCCTCTCTCTCTCTCTCTCTCTCTCTCTCTCTCTCTCTCTCTCTCTCTCTCTCTCTCTCTCAAAATGTATAATATCTTCGTTCCTTTGTATTGTAATCCTCTTTCAAACGTGAATCTCCGACGTATTTTTTATATCCCAGGAACTGTCTGTCTCCTGTAATCCTTAACTTTCATTGTAGGGCATGAGTCACTGTCCTGGATAAAGGATTGAATGTGTGATTATGTATAGGCTGTACTGTGTGTATGTGAGAGATACTATAGTTTGTAGGTGTGGGTGTGTAAGGGGATATGTAAGCCTATATATGGTGTGTGTAGTTGTGTGTATGAGAATATGTATTATATGTATTATATGTATTATATGTGTGTATGTGTATTAAATGTTGGTGTGTGTATGTGTAAGGATACTATACTGTAGGTGTGGGTGTGTACGAAGATATATATGTATGTATGTGTGTATATATATATATATATATATATATATATATATATATATATATATATATATATGCAGGTGTGTGTATGTGTAAGGATATTATGGGTGTGTATGCGTTTGGAGATATGTGTATGAGTGTGTATATAGAGAGAAAATTAATGCATGTGTGTGTATATAATTATGTGTAACGAGCGACGGGTGTGTGTGTGTGTGTGTGTAATCTACCGGAGTTACGAAGGTGTGATGTGTGTGTGTTGAAGAATAATTACTAACCAGCTGTGACTACGTTTAGGAGAGTCAATTATTAAGCATCAAAACAGCAGAAAGAGAGGGGAAATATTTTAAGCTCAACATACTGTACTTAGACCCTACATATTATATACTTTTGTTTATATTATGTCTCGTGTTCTTATAAAGCCTCTCTCTCTCTCTCTCTCTCTCTCTCTCTCTCTCTCTCTCTCTCTCTCTCTCTCTCTCTCTCTCTCTCTCTCTCTCTCTCAGCTGTACTGTATATACTTCTTGTTTTCATAATGTCTCCTACGAAGGTCCTGCCTATAGTGAACGAGAATGACAGGCAGTTTGTTGTTTGATAGTGGGACTCCTGAGGTGAAAGGCAGGAAGTGTGTAGGAATTCTCTCTCTCTCTCTCTCTCTCTCTCTCTCTCTCTCTCTCTCTCTCTCTCAAACATAGACACTCACATAAACGCAATGCAAACACACTGACAAAAAATGCAACGCTGGGGAAACAAACAATCTCTCTCTCTCTCTCTCTCCTCTCTCTCTCTCTCTCTCTCTCTCTCTCTCTCTCTCTCTCTCCTCTCTCTCTCTCTCTCTCTCTCTCTCTCTCTCTCTCTCTCTCTCTGTAAGTCACAATAAGATACTGTTATCTGGAGGAAGGATGGAAGGAAGGAAGGAATGGAGGAAGGAAGGAAATAACAGAGTACAGGAAGAGAAGAAGAATGGAAGGGAGAAACAAGAGGTGGCAGTAATCTTCTCCGTCTCTTCCTTGTCAGTGTTCAATGTGATGACGATAGAGATGGTACGTGTTGATGCAGTGAAGAAAACTTACCACCTCATGACTGTGTGTGTGTTATTGTTGCTGCTTTTTCTGTTCTCACTAATGTCTCTCTCTCTCTCTCTCTCTCTCTCTCTCTCTCTCTCTCTCTCTCTCTCTCTCTCTCTCTCTCTTCTTCACGTTTTTATCTTTATACTTCTCGTGTTTTCCTAGGCAAACTTTCTTCCTTCACGCACACACAAATACACACAATATTTGTACACACACCCACACTCACACACTCACACACTCGCGTCAGCAACAGGTGTGGCTGGGAACATATCTGACTCACTGTACACACACACACACACAGATGTTTTCTCTACTTATAGTTGTATGGGGCAATAGATCATCAGATCATTCGATGCATTCTTAATTAACAAGCAATGGCCACTAGATCTGATGTTGTCTGTTTGTAGTTCCTTCCTTGGTATTCCTTCGTATTAAATGTCCTATAGTTTTAAGGGGATAATACAGAGTTGGTGGTAAATCTGGAGCAACTGAAACCTCCAAAGTTCAAACTATTCCAAGCAACAAAAGACCACCATTCTTGTTGTTCATATTGTCCTGTTGTTTCCTGTCAGACTTTGGAGGAGTCAAGGCATTCCAATGTAAGTATATTATTTCACATATCAGGTGGGACAGTTTAACAAACTTGAATTACATTTCATCTGTGGATTTAACGTTTGACATAAATGTTATGACAATGTCATGTAAACAAAATAGTTTGACAGATGCTTTTATCATGAGGTAAAATAATCTGTCAAACTATTTAGTTATAGTGTCAATTCCATACATGACATTGTCATGTGAAAGGGTTTACCATAAGTGGTGAACCCCTAAATTAAGTACATTATATCCGTGATAACATGATAGTTGAAATAGACAGACGGATGTTACTAAAGGTCACATCAACTACTGAGTGTTGCTGTAACTGTGTGTATTCTCATTTACTTTGGATAGCTCATCACACACACACACACACACACACGCAACTCCGTCATTCTCATGTGTCTATGAATCACCACACTCACACACTCTCTCTCTCGCTCTCTCTCTTTGTGTGTGTGTGTATCACTATCTCCCGTCCTGTATGCATGTTTGCTTGTATTCCTGTCTTTATCTATCTTTCCCTCCCTTCCTCACCCCCCCCCCCCTCTCTCTCTCTCTCTATTGGGCGACACTGTTGGTAGGGGGGGGGGACAAAGATAGGGAGAGTAAGCAGGTCAAGAGATGATACCAACCACTGTACTTCAACTCTCATAATGTTAATAATAATAATAATAATAATATACCTTGGTCAGTGCATCGTTTATATTTAGGAAGTAGTTCAATTTTAATTAAGACTTCTCATAATATGTTGATTTATTTTACTTATTTAACGGCTGTGTATTAGTTTCTAAGTCTCTGGTGATGGTGCTACTACTATTACTACTATTACTACTACTACTACTACTACTACCACCACCACCACCACCACTATCAATATGCTATCCACAACCCCAGGCACTGCCACTATTACTCCTACACCACTACCACAACGACCACCACCACAACCACTACTACCACCCTCACCACCACCACCACAAGCACTATCACTATACTATCCACAACCACAACCACTACTACCACCCTCACCACCACCACCACAAGCACTATCACTATACTATCCACAACCACAACCACTACTACCACCCTCACCACCACAACCACAAGCACTATCACTATACTATCCACAACCACAACCACTACTACCACCCTCACCACCACAACCACAACCACAACATCATCACCACCACCACTATCACTATACTATCCACAACCACAACACCACTACCACCCTCACCACCATAACCACAACCACAACATCACCACCACCACCACTATCACTATACTATCCACAACCACAAGCAGTTATCAGTATTAATTATGTTAGTGTATATTATGATGTCAACAACCTCAGTAAACAGTACAATACCAGTCAATCCTCTCTCCTCTCACTCCTCTCTCCTCTCACTCCTTCTCTCTCTTCTCCTCTCACTCCTTCTCGTATCTTCTCACTCCTCTCTCCTCTCACTCCTTCTCGTATCTTCTCTCTCTTCTCCTCTCACTCCTTCTCGTATCTTCTCACTCCTCTCTCCTTCTCTTCTCTTTTTTATCTTTCTCTTCTCCTCTCTCTCTTCCTTCTTTTCTCTCCTTATATTTCCTTCTGTTCTCCTTTCTCCTCCTCCTTTTCTCTTCTTATATTTCCTTCTGTTCTCCTTTCTCCTCCTCCTTCTCTCTCCTTATCTCCTCTTCTCTTTTCCTCTCTCCTCGTCTTTTTGCATCTTTCTTTCTCCTTCTCTTCTCATCTCTCCTTATCTGCTCATTTTTCCTATTATTGTACTTTCCATTTCTCCTTTCTACTTTCTTTTCTCCTCTCTTTTCCTCTCCTCTCTCTTCTCTCTTTTTCCCTCTCCCCTTTCCACTTTCTTCTCTCTTCACTCTCCTCTCTCTTCCTCATTTTGTTTACTGATAGCAAACTCAAGGTCACGTGTACTCAACTCGATCCCCTCTCTCTCTCTCTCTCTCTCTCTCTCTCTCTCTCTCTCTCGCTGTAAAAGTAACGCACGCAATCCATATTAAATTAATTAAGCTACACCAAATTTTTACACAACTAGAAAGGGTAACGTTAGCTAAGGTTCGATTAGGTTAGGTAGAGTAAGCTTAGTTATGTTAGGTAAGCTTAGGTTATGTTAGGTAAGCTTAGGTAAGCTTAGGTTGGGTAAGATAAGGTTAGGTTAGGTTAGATAAAGTTAGGCTGGTTAAGGTAAGCTTAGGTTAAGTTAGGTAAGGTTAGGTTGGGTAAGGTAAGGTTGATTAAGGTTAGGTTAGGTTAGGTAAGGTTAGGTTGGTTAAGGTAAGCTTAGGTTAGGTTAGGTAAGGTAAGGTAAGGTTGATCAAAATTAGGTTAGGTTAGGTTAGGTTACACATCTACAACGCACAAGCACTGAAATATAAGTAGGTGATACATGTATAAACAAGGTCACATTACATTGAAGGAAATGATTTATACATCTTTGCCAATATATAATGATGTATGTACTGAAGACACTGTAATACACGTGTGATTGTGTATGAAAATTGGAGGCTTTTGATTCCTCCTAACTATGCCACGAAACAAGCTCATTCCCTATAGATGGTGTTTCGTGGCAGTGTTTGAAGGACTCACTAACCTCCAATTTTCTGACTACATCACAGGGTCAGTAAATTAAGGGGGTCATACGGTGTTGGTAAATCTAGAACAACTGATTCCTCCAAACTATTGCAAACAACAGGATACCATTATTTTTATTTATCGGGTTCTGTTTCCTGTCATACTTTGGAGGAATTATGGCACTCTAATATACCAAAAGTGTAGTACAAAATTATCTCCTTAATTATCTCTGAACAATGAAACAAAACGAATAAACTGCATGAAGAGGTCTGTTTTCTGGCATATAGTTTGGAGGAATCAGTAGCACTCCGATAATTCACTCTAAGCATAATTATATAGAAAAAAAACAGATAGATAGAAGGATAAAGAATATAATTATACTGTAAAATTTCATAGCTGCCCAGAATGAAAATCTTAAAATTTTGATATTAACAGGAAATGTTATGATACGTTGTCGACAGTTCCTGATAATTATACTGTATAGATAGATGGCAGCATGTTTGTTTCCTGTGATTGCCCTGTATGTGTGTGTGTGTGTCCTGCTGGTCTTTCTGTGTGTATGTGTGTTTGGAAATTCTGACGCTTTTTTGTCCAAAAAATTGATTAAATTAGTGTGTGTGTGTGTGTGTGCCCTTCTGGTGTGTATATGTGTGTGTGTCCG
Source organism: Petrolisthes manimaculis (assembly GCA_034508575.1). Taxonomy (NCBI): domain Eukaryota; kingdom Metazoa; phylum Arthropoda; class Malacostraca; order Decapoda; family Porcellanidae; genus Petrolisthes; species Petrolisthes manimaculis. The sequence continues at coordinate 222,791 of JAWZYT010000805.1, forward strand.
ACGGTCTTCCTGTGTGTGTGTGTGTGTGTGTCTGCTTTACTAGTGTGTCTGTGTGTGTGTGTGGTGTTTTACTAGTGTGTGTGTGTGTGTGTGTGTGTCTGCTGGTGCTTTACTAGTGTGTCTGTGTGTGTGTGTGGTGCTTTTCTGGTGTGTGTGTGTGTGCTGGTGTTTTACTAGTGTGTGTGTGTGTGTCAGTGTGTTTGTCACTCCTCCTGACACCCATGAAATCATTTCCTACCCAGCTGTTGTATCCTTTAACGTCACTCCTTCACATATCCTTTAAAATTATCCTGTCGTATCCTTTGTATGTCCCTCATTTAATTTCTTATGTTTTGTTTTTTTATGTAATGCAATCTAAAATACTATTACACCAATACTTTTCACAACTACACTGCACAGCTACCACACCTACAGACCACCTACACCATGAAACCAAAATTCTCAAAATCAAGGATCATCTTGACATGAGAGGCACACAAACACTTGCTGCAGCCTCCACAAACCCACAACATCCACTACACTACATGGCACTCCAGGATGCAACACAGCACCCATCCTATTAAACACATTATTGAAGACTGCAATACACACAACCACACTTGCCAACAACACATAGCCTTCCTCAGGAGCTCGGGGCTGCTCGGCCAGACAGCTTGAGGAACTTCAACAACAACAACAACAACTACACTGCATATTTTCTAACCAAGACGAAATATGTATATGAAGCATTAATATTGTCTCCTTCATCTAATTATTTTCTTGGTTCCTTCGGTTGGTGTAATTCAGTCCAATATAAATTACACCAAAAATATTTAAACAACGATGTATATACTGTATTTATCTGCTGGAATGTAAATGTTGTGATATTGGTGTAGGAGTTATAGTGGTTGTGGTGGTTGTAGTGGTGTAGGAGTGTTGGTAGTAGTGGTGGTTGTGGAGGTGGTGTAGGAGTTATATTGGTAGTAGTAGTTGTGGTGGTAGTGGTGTAGGAGTTATAGTGGTAGTGGTTGTAGTTGTGGTAGTGGTGTAGGAGTAATAGTGGTAGTGGGGGTAGTGGAGTAGGAATCAATTTCAATACTAGAATGTAAATGAAAAATATGATACTAAGAAGGAAATGAGGTGCGAATTCTATTATCTCTTGTCTTTTTCCTTCCCCTTCCCCTTCCCCAAATCAACCCCTTCCCCTTCCCCAAATCAACCTCTTCCCCTTCCCCCTTTACTTCCCCTTCCCCTTCCCCAAATCAACCCCTTCCCCTTCCCCAAGCCAACCTCTTCCCCTTCCCCCTTTACTTTCCTTTCCCCTTCCCCAAATCAACCTCTTCCCCTTCCCCCTTTACTTTCCCTTCCCCTTCCCCTTCCCCCTTTACTTTCCCTTCCCCTTCCCCTTCCACCTCTTCCCCTTCCACCTTTACTTTCCCTTCCCCCTTTACTTTCCCTTCCCCTTCCCCAAATCAACCTCTTCCCCTTCCCCCTTTACTTTCCTTTCCCCTTCCCCTTCCACCTCTTCCCCTTCCCCCTTTACTTTCCCTTCCCCTTCCCCTTCCACCTCTTCCCCTTCCCCCTTTACTTTCCCTTCCCCTTCCCCTTCCACCTCTTCCCCTTCCCCCTTTACTTTCCCTTCCCCTTCCCCTTCCACCTCTTCCCCTTCCACCTTTACTTTCCCTTCCCCTTCCCCTTGCACCTTTACTCCTGTGCTGTTGAAATTCTAGTGACCCAGATGGAGTGTTTGTTCTCAGTCTCCAGTCCTTGGTATCCTCAACCCCCCTCCATGTGTGTCTGTCTACCTACTGTACATAAATACCTTTCTACACACACACACATACAGATACTCTCTCTCTCTCTCTACACACATACATTCTCTCTCTCTCTCTGTCTCTCTACACACACATACATTCTCTCTCTCTCTCTCTCTCTCTCTCTCTATCTATCTATCTATCTATCTATCTCTCTATCTATCTACACACACACTTTCTCCCTTTCTCTCTCTAACGAATCATTTCAGAGCCAGCCAGTGACAAAATCAGCTGGCTGCCTGCTGGTTTGTTTACAAGTGACGTCATCATTTTTACCCGCGCGATTGCCACTCCTTATAACGTCTCATTCATCACACAGGCACATTTTCATACTCTTTCCGCGGGTCAAACTTAAGCTTTCCCTCGTCCTTCATCTTGCTCTCAGAAGGTTGGAGGACTCTTGTAAATCTAGACGGATCAAAATGTATTAACGCTTGTGGGAGTTAAAATATTGTTGGTTTGTGGTAGACTATTGATTCCTCCAAACTAGGCCAGGCAACAGATCATTAATTAAGGGGGTAATTAACTACTATTACATTGGAGTGTCATGATTCCTCCAATATATGCCAGGAAACAGGACCAAATGAACAATAATAATGATGGTTTGTTGCCTAGAATAGTTTGGAGGAATCAGCCTGATGCTCCAGATTTACCAACACTGCACATCCACCTTTAACACTTTGGGTGGGTTAGTGGTTACACGTCCCTATTTCCCGTGTATACAGTATAGATATAGCCAAGGTTGTTCTCTGATAACAAGACTTGTTGGCGATTTATAATATTATTTTTATATTTTTTATGTCCAATTTGTGGCGCCAAGTGAACTAACTAGTAACTACCTATCTCTCTCTCTCTCTCTCTCTCTCTCTCTCTCTCTCTCTCTCTCTCTCTCTCTCTCTTACATCATCATTATTTTCTCTTTCTCTCTCTCTTTACTCCAGTGGTGACTGGTACACCCCCTTCCTCTTCGCTCCCACCTCCCCAACCCAGCCCAGTCTGTGGTGAAAGAATCCGGGACTTCCCTGACCCCAACAGTTGAGTGAGTGGATTCTACCCCCACCCACTCACCCAACCCCCTCATCCAGACATCCAACCTAACCCCTTACCTTCACCCCCTCAACCCAACCCCTTTCCCTCACTCCCTGTCTAGTCTATAGTTGGTGGATTGGAAGGTCTCTGATTCCTCCAAACTATGCCACGAAACAGACACCTTCAATAGTACAGTTGTGGAAGGGAGTTTGTTTATCCCCTTCAGGCATCATCAGGCTCCTCTATACTCTTCCCTAGAGACCCTATATAATTATAGGGATCTCTACTCTTCCCTACACGTTGGTAATGGTGATGTGAAGGAAGTGAGTTTAACAACATTATAAGGACGGAGATGATTGGTCCATGAGTTGCCAGGAAAGTTTAGTGATAATATAACATTATATAAGTTAGAAAGCAGTGTGGTGAACAAAATGAATGATGTTTATATGCCACATAATACTGTATATAAATAATAGTAGTAGACATTTTTATGAGGATTTGAATTATAATGCATACTGGAATATATCATATGTTTTATTTCAGATGTGGTTGTCATATATGAGCCAACTGATGGTGACAGGCGGCTGTATTACCAACTGTATACTGGCTCGACCCCTGCATAGGATAAGCTACATTATAGTTTGTTTTTTATTGCGCCGTGGCGTCAATCAAAAGTCAGGCATCAGAACATAAGAGTAGGCGAGACCCATAGTAGAATCATCAGTAGTAGTAATAGTACAATAAAAAGTAGTAGAAGCAGTAGTAGCATTTTTCAACCTTCCTGTCACCTACCTTCCGTCTCCCTCCTCTCCACACCAACACAACTTTTTCTTCACATTTGTCCATTATGCAACTAATGTGAGTTTTTTTTTTTTTTAGTGCAGCCAACCAACCAATCAACCAGTATGCTGTTCCTAGTGAGGAAGGACACACACACACACAGAGCACGTTACTCTCACATGATCACTTGTTTAGTTAGCAGGTCCGAGTTGTTGTAGAATAGTAGTAGTAGTGTTCTAGATAGTAGCTAGTAGTAGTTGTAGTAGTAATAGTAGTAGTAGTAGTAATGATGATAGTGGTATTGAAGGTAGTAGTAGTGATGATAGTGGTATTGAACTGAAGGTAGTAGTAGTAGTGGTAGATAGTGGTATTGAAGATAGTAGTAATAGTAGTAGTAGTGATGATAGTGGTATTGAAGGTAACAGTAGTATTAGTAGTAGTAGTAGTAGTAGAAGTAGTAGTAGTAGTAGTAGTAGTAGTGATAATAGTAGTATTGAAGGTAACAGTAGTAAGTAGTAGTAGTAGTAGTAGTAATGATGATAGTGGTGTTGAAATAGTAGTAGTGATGATAGTGGTATTAAAGGTAGTAGTAGTAGTACGTCCTAACTAATGAACCGAGATGATGTGTAGAGGTTAACAGGATTATTCCATCATAAGATCCAGTAGGTATACATTATGGCGCCAAAGTGTCCCAAGGTCAACGGAGGGGGGGGGGGGGGTCCTGGAGCCACGTTTCCAAAGTCTGTTATGGTACGGGGTGTGTTCATATGTATACCCTTTCCCAAGTCTGTTATGGTACGGGGTGTGTGTTTATATGGATACCCTTTCCCAAGTCTGTTATGGTACGGGGGGGGGGGGTTATATGGATACCCTTTCCCAAGTCTGTTAAAGAAAGGAGTATTTGTATTTTCCCCAAGTCTGTTACGGTACGAGGTGTTCGCATTGATACCTGTTTCCCAAGTCTGTTATGGTACGGGGTGTGTCTTTACATGGATAATGTTTCCCAAGTTTGTTATGGTAGGGGGTGTTAATATGGATCCTCTTTTCCCAAGTCTGTTACGGTAGGGTGTGTGTGTTTACATGGAGCCAACTTTCCCCAAATTCTCAAATTGTATCACATTTTGTCAGTGTTTCAAATCAATCTGTCCTTCGAGACTTAAACATAATATGCTTGAATTTTGAGAATATCGAAATGTGTCCTACAAAAAAAAAAAGTTCGATATTCTAATTGAGTTAAAGTTGATTGAGTGATATTAGGGGCCACAATACTAGGCGCCACAACAGCGAAGTCATATGGTGCCCGAGGAAGGAGGTGACTGCAAGGTGGGACAGTAAGCACAAAAGGTAACAAATAAAAATTGGGGAAAGTTGAAGTAGTGTATGAAAATTAAAGGCTTCTGCTGCTTTCTCCTGACTATGCCACGAAACACTAAGTTCCCTCCATATAGATGCGTAGTACTGTGCATACCATTATTGTACACCACAGCTGTTTCTACCACGAATTTCAATTTTTATGTATAATACAGCGTGAATTTAACTATATATAGCCTATTGTTACTAGTGAGGGAGGTACTGTATGTTTGTTCTGAGATAATATATGGCATGTGTAACAAGTACACACATTAGGCTACATTACATTACATTACAAACAGTATCATAATCTGTTATTTATCAGAACACACAGATAGAACTTGTGGCTTAATGGAATGAGAGAGAGAGAGGAGTATATGTGATTAATTAGGGGGAGGGGAGTACAGTCAGTGTTGGTAAATCTGGAGCAACTGATACCCCCAAACATTTCCAAGCCACAGACCACCATTACTTTTGTTCATCTGCCAGCCTGCCTGATCCTGTTGCCTGGAATAGTCTAGAGGAATCAATTGCTCCAGATTTACCAATACTGTACTACCCCTTGGTAATCAGAGCAACAATAGTTTATAATATCAGTGACAAATGCATTAGGTATCCAATGTATGTGTGTGTGTGTGTGTGTAACTGATCAGGCGAGGGCTAGCTTCACACTGTTATCAAACTAATTACTATAACTCTACATCAATATAACTATGTGCATTTAATAGTATTGCCCTCAAAATAATAGGCTATTTTCAGGGTACACATATTTGTTATCAGCAGGTTTTAACTTAATCAAACTCCCACATTGGGTAAATGAATAATTAAAGCCTTTTCGTGTATTATTATGGAAGTTTGATTATAAGTTCATCATAATTACGTAAGTGTGATTTCTCCAGTATTATGCTTGCGTTTCAAATAATTCTTAACTTACCACAAAGTAAATAATAAATCTATATATTCTGTTTTAAGATCCGGGTGAGGGGCTGCCAGAATCACTGGTTAGGCTACACTTTCTCGGCTGTTATTGGGTTTATCACAGTGGCATGTATTTCCTTCGTTTTCCGTCAATCATCCTCCGATCTAGAGCTAAATTTGCCCCTCTTTGATTAGTCGTAGTCCTCTACACCTCTTAAAACATTTTGGAGGACCTTAGATTAGTCACAGGATGGAGGGAAATAGGCTCGTGTGATAACTGGGTGGGTATTGTATCGCAGTTTATGATGGCCTAGTAACTAATGTTTCCTATAGTATATATTATAATGTATTAACCTGATGATGTAATGGTCTTATATATCCGGTGACCAGCTGACTACTATGTCCCACCAGTAGACAAATAGTCAATACGAATAACCTTTTCTATTTCCTTATCTGTTGTTTAATATACATATACTCATGATTTACAGTGTAATAATTTGCCGTCTACAAAACTGATAGCCTATACGTACTGACTTGACAGCTAGGTATAACAATATAGTAAGTAGGTATCTTTTGGTAGTTTTGGTAACCTGCTGCCAACCTGGGTACGGTGATTGCAAAAAATTATTATGTAAAAATATCTTGTGCAACTCTTATACTATGGTTAATGCAGCTTCCTGTAATAAACCATTCTGTTTTTATAAAGTTCACAGTGTATACAACCCCAGTCGAACAATTTGGTTACGTTTTAATAATTACCAAACCATCAATTTGCAGGTTATAGAAAATTTTGAGGTACCGGTAAATTTTTTCCTAAAATCCAGTCTGGTCAGGTCAAAAACACTTTATTGCTATGTTGTACACTGGACTTTACTGTGCTCTTGAATAAACTCCAAAAAAGTATACATTCTATTGTTCAAATGAAAATAGGACGTAAAATAAATTCTTAATAATTATCAAATGGCAGTTTTACGTGGTATTGGTGTCAGCTGATTCCTTGGCTGTTACAACCAGCGAACAGACCAGTGTATGTATACCATAGAAATGTCATAAACACTGGTGGACATTTTCTCAGGATAAACATATAAAAAATAACTACTTTACAATCAATGATATATAAAAAAAATAATAATAATGGTAGAAAAATCAAATTAAGTCGATGAAATGCGACGGGGACCCCGCTAAATATACAGGAAATAAACAAATACGATGAAGTAAACACACCACCGAGTAAATAAACATCAAACCACACACACCTAGCATAAAAAAAAGAGAAAAGGAAACAGACAACAAAAGATAAATAGAGAAAATAATAAATAAGTCGAGATAAAAAAGGGGAGGTGAATGTAAGAGCCGCAGTAGTGAGTGAGGAGGTGCCGGTGTGGTCCAGAGAACAGTCAGTTGTCACGGGACAGTCAAGGAGTGTGTGTCTCTGTTTCTCCGTTGTCCTTGGAATACCTACCTGTTTCACCATGGCTCGTTTTACAGTCTTCCTGCTTTCATGTCTCCTCATCAGCGGTAAGAAAAAAATTATTACATCGTGAATGAAAGTATAATAATGTGATGGAAAGTGTAGTAGTGTGGTTAACTCTACAATCTTTCTCGTTCTTGCAATTCCCTTATGGTGGCTCGTTTTATATGTCGTAAGTTAGATGCTATTTTCTCTATCCCCTCGTCTACGGTAAGAACTTGGTCCTCCCACTATGTTTGAATGCATAATAATGATTGAAATAAGAGCGTATTATTGGTGCTTATACTGTTGAAGAGGAAGTGCGTTGAATGGCTGGCTGACTGTTGCAATGGTGTCGTATTTATGCCTGTTTTTGTATAATTATTGGTACCTTATTCAAGAACATCCATGGTGCTAACGATGGCGTGAGTGATACCAGTATGATGACTCCAATAAGGCCATGGTACAAATACCACACCATTTGTAAACTCCAACAAATGTTCCTTCATATGGGCCAAAGTTAGTGTCATATGATCTACTCGTGTCATGCCGTTTACGCCCCCCCGTCCTTGACAATGGCTGGCTGGCTATTGTAGAATAAGTGGATGGTTTGTTTGGTCCTGGTGGTAAACGGTACAAGTGGAAGGCTGGTGGAATGTCGAGCCGAGGGAAGACGGAAATTGCTGGAAATGAGTTGTAGATATCCAGTATACTTTCTTTTCCTTGAGAATTTGAAGGAATATTCACAAGTGGATTGGAAGGTCTCTTAAACTGAGGTAGAGTCTGGAGACCAGATGAAAATTTAGTTAGTCACTGACGTAAAGTTTAAAATAGCTACTTTTCAACAAGTCTGCTTCAGGTGGCACCAATCATTGGCTCCCATATCCAGAGATAAGGGAGCCGATTTGTAAGAAGCGTGATAAAGTCCAATTCGAATCTGGTGTTCTGAGGGAGTGATACATGGCAAGTCTATTATTGTCAAGGGTTTGATCATTTTACACAGAAATGTCCAGCCAAGGCAAAGGAAGATCCGATCTGTGCTAAGTAACTATAACGCAAGGATTGTACGTCTACTGAGATTTAAGAAAACTGCTTTAAGAGCATGCAGCAAACGATAAGTATTGTAAATATATGCAAGAGGAACTTTAACAAAATTAACACAAACAGATATTGATTAGCACAGGCCTAAACATTCAAAGCGATTCATTCAATGCAGTCTATGGGAAATAAGACCTGATATTATTGATTTGATTGATCACTTTTATATCCTGACATTGGCAGACACGGCAGAGTTATGATTCGAGAAATGACACGTGTGAAGCATATATACTTTTGGTATAACTGCATAAGAGGTCCACAATGCAAACCTTTACAATTTGTGTATTTCACAAGGGGACAATGTAAGATGTTCATGTGCAATGAATTTAAGAGATTGCACTTATTTTTGGTATAATAGCATAATTATAGAAAATTTCAGCTCCATAGCCTAGTTCAGCATTTTCCTGCCATTGTAAACATTTTTTGGACAATCCCAGTAGTCTGCCCAGGTTTGGTCTCGGTAGTCTGCCCAGGTTTGGTCTCGGTAGTCTGCCCAGGTTTGGTCTCGGTAGTCTGGCCAGGTTTGGTCTCGGTAGTCTGGCCAGGTTTGGTCTCGGTAGTCTGGCCAGGTTTGGTCTCGGTAGTCTGGCCAGGTTTGGTCTCGGTAGTCTGGCCAGGTTTGGTCTCGGTAGTCTGGCCAGGTTTGGTCTCGGTAGTCTGGCCAGGTTAGGTCCCGGTAGTCTTGCCTTGGTCCTGGTTAGGTTAGGTCAGGTCAGGGTATAAAAAGTTATCTCCACTATTATGGGCAACAATCAATAGAACCTATAAAAATATGCATGAAAATGTATAAAATGTGGGAACAATCCAGGTGGACCTCGAATGCAGAATTATCGAAGTGTTACGGAGTGGGTGGTATGAGCATTAAAATGATTATAGTGTTTAATAATATAGAGGGAGGCCCTACCAAGTGCAATCTGCTGGTGGAAAGGGTCCTAGAATATCATTCAAACAAGTACCTACTGTGAGTTCAGGGCTGTTAGGCTGTATTATATTCAGCTGTGATCGTGTTTAGCCGGATGAAGTTTAGGCCATAAGGTGTTTAGGCCCCATGAGCCTTTAGGCAGAAGTGAGAAAAAAAAAATACATCCGCATAACATGAAAAATGATAATTATAGTGTTTATAAAATGGTATTATTTAATAATTTACTTGGAGGATAATGCATTTTATATAAATTTAACTTCTAAACACCAAATACCTGGCTTCACTTTTGTATAAATTTTGCTGTTTTTGTTTTAATTCATTTTTTGTTTGTAAGGGCAAAATCTGCATGCATATCTCCTCAAAGCTGTCCCTTTCCACACACTTTCCATTTTATATTAATTTCTTCAGAATTAATCCCTACTTCCCACATTTGAATCCCCTAGTTCTCTAACAATTCAGAGATACCTGGGAGATGAGCAAGGTACGGGGGAGAGGTCACATGGGCAGGTCTACGGCCAGTGTGTGTGTGTCATGGACTTTGCTATATTTATAGCAGAATATTCGATCTTGCAATAAACAAAATGGAATGTGAAAAGAACAGATATAATGCTTAGGTGAATTAGTAGTTAGAGAACAAATGATTAAACAAAAATTAAGACCATAGAAAAACATTGGTAATATGAAATAAAGCTCTTGACAAAATGTACAACTATATAATATAGAGGGAGCTTGCATAGGCTTCTTCCTTTGGATGAAAAAAAAAAATAAACTAAAGGAACCTGGTCGTTTAGGCTGTTTGACCGTTGCTGCCTAAAGTGACTTACGGCCGAAACAACCTGGACCGCCTACTGTAACAAGTAATGGACGGTTTATTGTGACATGGATTATTGCCCTCCAGATTAACGAACGTTTTCCCCTTAAACAACCAAATTCACCTGTCTTTTATAGAACTTCCAATAGGTCGATAGAAGACGTCGTTCTGTGATACACATAACCTATGGGGAAAATGACAATCGGTCGATCAATCACCAAAATTGTCCCTGGAATTAACATAAGTTTTAAGTTTTTTCTTGCCTTAATCCTGTTTTGTAAATGCACGACCTAACATGACTGAGTGTTGAAGCTGGTGGTTAACTCGTATTCACTAAAAACAAGTCGCTCACAAAACACGCTAGGCCTATATTCCCTTGACCTTGGGCTATTGGGAAGGAGTGCGGGAGAAGTGTTGGGAATACACACGCTTCGCAGATGCCAGTGATAATTTCCTGACATGTTAATTATGATTTTGCTTTTGTGTAAGAATGTAATGCGAGGTTACATGTAGTGAAGATGTTGCTTATCTTCACCTTGAGGGTCAATGGCAAACAAACAAGTAGGGTGTTGGTTTGTGTAGTATGTTTATTGGTGTCAGTGTTAGTGTGTTTATTTGACATTGCATATGAACTTCTTATATCCAACCTGGAATATGTTCAGTGGTATGCAGTGTCATGTAGGTTGCCGCTAGGATTTGCTTCACTTATTTTCACCACCCGTTTTATATGGATGCAATCGTTTCGTAAAATAATTTAAAACTAATATTTTGGTCGCTCGTTCTATACGAGACCGAGGTGTACGTGTCACAGCAAGGTGTAAAAGTTAAATAAGGTAAGTAATTAAACGCGAGTCATTTCATTATTAAAATATTTAACTGAAAATGAAGAATGTATGAATATTGGCGTAAAAACAATTCTATTAATTTTAAAACGGGGTAATGTCAATATTCGTGTAATGTTTTTGGTCATTTTGCATCGCCGATGTTGGTGTAGGGCCTAGCCCTGGTATGGTGCTGCAGGACTTCAGGAAGGCTGCTGTAGTATCTCCATCTTCATACTGTTCCCATAACCTAAACAGATTGCTGTGAATTGAAGTGTATATCGACCTCAGCCATCGGTTTAATAGATACAGTATAGCATGTTGGCGATTTGGGACAGTCGTCCTGCAAAGGATACACTTATACTGCACCATCTTGACAGTGATACAATAGCTCTCAGGCTAAACTGATAAGTTCAGTAAACTACCCACTTAATGAACAATAAGGATTCAAACTACTCGCCTTCCATGAAATTGATGTAAATTATATTCAATCTTCCTTCATTTCATTGTTTTTACCATACCTTTTAATTTTCAACTGAATAATATTCAGTTTTTATTGATATTGATTTATATATGACAATAACAATATACTGGTATTTAATAAAAAGTGAAAAGTTTAGCTAGGTACTGAATCCATGCACTGGGTGGCGAACAGGATTCTCATTAGGTAGTGAAACCGCAGGCGAGAACCCTGTAGATGGCGAAACCTCTGGCACCCTGGTGCCTGCAATCATTTGCAACTTGAGCATGATCTGGAAAATTCGTGTATTTATCATTGACCTTTTTACATAGTTGGCTTGAGTTGGCCTCCCCCTCTCTCAAAATTTGTACTGGTATATTTACTGTTTTGAGTACCGGTACAGTACAATATTCTTGAAAAAATGCTTAAATATTCGTTATGCCCCGGTATAAATTTTGTAGTTTGTCTTGAGTATGCAGTGAAGTTGGAACTGGTTGTCACTACCTTTCTTTCGAGCAGTAATCTTAGTGGAAATTTTGCTGTTATTATTTTAGAATGTTGCTAAAGCAGTGTACTGTAGTTTTATTTTAAATGCTGGTAAAAAAATAATTAATTTGCTTATTTTTCCCATTTTCACCCTCCACTTACGATGTTAAATATGTAGCTTGTGTATAAAGTAATGTTTTAAATGAATCTGTGCAGTACCATGCTAATGAATATCATACATTCCGTACATCGGTCGTTTCTTGGTCTGAAAATTTGTTGAACCTCTTGCTTATATTGAAAAATAATTGGTAGACTACCTTTTGTTATACAATATGTATTTTCAACTTTGGTTGGCCGTTTGTTACAAATTCAAAATGATGAGGGACTAAGCAATGCTAACTTTTCAATAGCTGGTATTAGAAGGAAGATCCTTTGCTGAACAGTATTTTACACTACTCTCCAAAAGAGTAGTTTGTAGTGTAGGCCTACAGGATAGTAAAGAGTTGCTGATAGGTCATTGGACTAACAGCAGCCAGTGCATAAGGTCTTGGTTTACTGTTTACCAACTATCGTGGTTTGAGCATTTCCTCTAAAGGTTGAGTATAGTATTAGTTTGTTTTCCTGTGCCATGGAAGTAACTGAAATACCGACATTTCATACCGGTACATGATTTTCACATCCTGTTAGGTAAGTGGTTGAGGCTAGTTGCTAGATGTTTCGTAATGCCCTACCCTCCTGAATTTGCATTAATAGCTCCAGTGACTTTTTATCCCCAGGTACCATAAATTTTTAATATTTAAAGATAATTTGACTGTATTCTTGGGGTTATTGTTACCGGTATTTGGAATTGGTACTTATATTTATATCCTCACTACTGTCCTTAATAGGTTCATTGTAACGATACAGCAACTGTTTTTTCTCCCCACAGGAGCTGTGGTGATGGGTCAAAATTCTGCAGATACTAAAACCCCCGACACTACAGATCCAACTACCTCTGACACTACAACTCCTACAACTACATCCACCACTACATCCACCACTACAACTCCTACAACTACATCCACCACTACATCCACCACTACAACTCCTACTACCACCACCAGTACAACCACAACCACAACCACTACTAGTACAGCACCCACCACCACAGAGACCCCGGATACCACCACCACAGAGACCCCGGATACCACCACCACAGAGACCCCAGATACCACCACAGAGACCCCGGATACCACCACAGATACCCCAACCACCTCCACTACTGAGGTTCCAACAACCTCTGCCCCAGACAAGAACATTAAGTACAACGTAACTGATAAGTACGTCACCTGTGTAATGATTGATGGCAGTATCTCCTTCTCGGTCAATTACACTCTTGTCAACAATGTAAGTGGAAAACATTGCCTGGTATGTTGTATTGATTGGTAGTTGCAGTAAGCTAATTGTGTAATGACATTTGACATGTTTGGTTCCCTGTTTAACTGATAGCATATGTAATCTTGACATGGATATAGGATCTGGTATCTACTCCTAATGTGCCCAAGTTTTCATTAGACAGAAAGATGGGTTGTTTAGTAAAGAAATTTATAGGTGCAGTGCTATAAAGTTTTCTAATGCAATTAAGAGCGAGCCAGAGGAATTTTATAAATCTGTTGATTTAAGACAAATTGGACCTAATAATTGCGTATTGTACTTGAAACCATTTGTCAAATTTATACAGTACTTTATACCTAAATGCAGTTATTAAAACCAGATTGTTTGAATACAGTAATAAAATCATTCCATTCCTCTGATTTTCAAGGTTATTTTATGCCGAGGTTCAGATGTGTAGTATGATTTTAATCATAATGTTCTTAAATCCTGTAATATAGTATAGCTTCTTGCCTTCCACAAGAAAGGACCTTTATATTAAAGTTAGTGGTAAGATATTTACAATGTCAATTTTAATTTCATTGCCATATTTAACTTTTCAACCAGGAAACCAAAGTGGTTACTGTGGAGGTGCCAACATACGGAGGTGATGTTAATGGCTCCTGCTCTGATGATGGTACCCAGTGGATTGAGGTAAGCTGGGGCACTGTAGGCACATCAAACATCAGGCTCTCGTTTGAAAAGTCTAGTGACAACAGCACCTGGTCATTGAAAGACTCTACTGCTTCTCTCTACATGGACAGCAAAACTTTTGTCAATGCTTCAAAGAAAGGTTAGTTGAAATGGCTTGTGTACACTTATAATAAGTACCAGTAATGTTTTACAAATTTCAAACTGTTCCTAATGGTTTAAAGGTTGTCCTATATAGATGCATTCAGAAAGTTATCCTGTTAACTTTAGAATATTCTGTTTAAAATTTGTTTGAATACTGATACCTTAAGAATGGAGTACCATATTCAACCACTTTTTGTGCACATTGAAATTCTTACTTAGGCTGGTTGGATAATGTTGCTGTACAAATAAAGCAATCTTATACTGTATTATGTACTTTGCAGTTGCTGGCAAGAATCTGGATTTGATTATGTACTTCGAGTTGAACCCTTCTGATGTCCCAGTCAACCACAGCTACAACTGCATTGCCTCTCTCTCCACCAAGAATGTGTCTGCTACCATTGATGGGACTGAATACAAGCAGCCAGTCACTTCTGCCATGAGCAAGACTCAGATGCAGGCTTACAATGGCATCCCCAATGAGCCAGACTTTGTTGCCAGTGAGTTCTGATCTGTAATATTTTTTTGTAGAGTTTGTGCTGAGAATATATGTAGGCGCTCAGTCAATTAGGAGAGTGTGCAAAGGAGGGAATTGTCGGATCTTCGTTGGGTTTGGGGATGTTTCCACGCTTCCAGATGGTGGGTATTGTCGAGAGTGGCTGTAGTTAGCGATGTTAGAAAGTGCTTGTATGCATTGTGGTCAAAGGTGTCTAAACGGGGGGTAGTAGTGTTGGCATATTGGAGCAACTGATTCCTTTAAACTATTCCAAGCAACAGGACACCAATGTTTTTTGTTACTCTGGCCCAGTTACATTTTTTTTTTTTTTTTTTTTTTTTTTTTTTATATTAACAAAGATGAGGACAAAGGCCACAGGCCCGCTTACCGTCATCATCTACATAGTACAGTGAGAGTGGTCCAAAATAATGTCCAATTTCGTTCGAGACATGGTAAGGGATGTTAATATATCTTTGTAATTGTTGCAAGCCCAGCACCTCTGATTTATTTGCTTTTACAGATATCCACTGTGATGCTGATGCCACTTCAGACATTGTACCCATTGCTGTGGGATGTGCACTCGCTGGGTTGGTGGTCATTGTCCTCATCGCTTACCTGGTCGGTCGTCGCCGTCGCTCCGGAGCCTACCAATCAGTCTAGATGCCTTTCTTCACCACCAGAGGAAAGTGAAGGTGTTTGGGGGGGTAAGGTAATGTCAAAGGCAGTGGCTACAGATTCTTCTAAACTGCAGCATTAAGGGTATTATTCTTTTATGCATGTAGTGTGAAAGAATTAGTGGCCTCTACTTTGCCAACCTTAATCTCCTTATAGAAACTGTGCCACAGGGATATAGAAGAGATGACTAATCTTGTTTATGCATATACTTTGGCTTGAGGGAAGTGAAGGAAATTTAGGGGTTAAAGATTAGCAAACGGGTAAGGGGAATGTTTCTTGAATGTATATATTTCAGAAAAGGGTCACGTTAGTGTGCTGGAAATGTAGAATCTAAGGAAAAGATACAGCAATTCTGAACAGGTTGGTATTAAAAATAGGTTTGTGTAATTCAAATCCTCACTGGGAAGAGGTAAACTATTAATTATGGGAGGGAAAAAAATTCCTGGAAATATGGAGGGGTGGTTTAGATAGAGTGCAACTGCTCATCCTGGAAATTCTAGGAAGATGGATATATATAACAGAAAATAATTGATGAGGGTTTTCAAAGTTAAAGCAGAGGATATCTGGCATAAATATACAGATCTTTGATGCATTGGTTGAGCTAGTTAATAGTTGAGGGTGGTAGATAAGGAATATGGTTTGTACAACCAGTTCAAAATGTATGCCCTGTATTATGTGTATATATATCTATAAATGCAACGGATGAAATGAATAGATGTCTTGGATACTCTTGCGTCCTCTTTTGGTTTTCAGTATAATATGTAAAAAGATTTTATGAAACGGTCTGGTATATTTATAGAAATTGTACTGGCAGTACAGGTTTGCTACCATCTTCCATGATATTGAGGAAATGTCACAACTTTGAATAAATTTGCTATTAACTGCGGTGTCGTTTCTCAGAATCAGGTCTACAGAGGACTACAGGTCAAACACTCTTCCCATCTTTTTGAATGAGAAGAGATGCAAAAGGAGGTATCGTTAGATTGACAACACTATTCATTACGGACTACATTTGATGCACACAAATGACCGTTTCTGATTTTGATTAGTGATGTACAAGAGTTTATGTCCAGTGATTCCTCCTAGGTGGAGGTAGTGCTTTCATCTTGCTTGCTGTTGCATAAGTCAATGATGCATTTGGTTAATTAGTAGGCTATAAATTCCTTCACTGTACCAAAAAACCGAAGGATATGGGATGCTTTAATGCTGACCTAATATGTTTTTGTGTAAGAGCAGAGTTTCTGACCTGTTATTCCAGAGAACCTGCTATATTTGATGTCCTCTGCATCCAACTAGTGATGAACTTAATTTGGCCTATATGTGAGAACTGTGATATTCATGCAGCATGTTGTAACCACTTATAAGCCTTGGCACATAGTCTTTAATATTGATCCACAGGGAAAATAAAGTTTTTCTCGTGCTTCTCCAAAAAGTTTAACATTTATTACAGAAGCTTGGTCAGTCTGTAAATTTAAATTAATTTTTGAGTTAATATTCAATGTTAAATGAATAATTCAAAATGTCAAATTGCTTGCTGTGTTGATTGTCGATGAAACCATGAATCTAATACTGGAAATGGCTAACTATAGTGGTTGTTGTAGGTTAATGCTTAGAGGGTACTTCTATTATACAAGAATTTAAGAACGTGGAATTGTTATTCAGGAGATTGTAAATATTTCTTCGAAATTGTAAACTTAGCCTTCAATATTTTTAGATAAATGTTGTATTATGTAATTGTTGCATTATAATTGTAAATTGTAGATCTGATACTGTACTAGATGTAATAGTCAGGGTAGTACCATGAAGCACCTTTTGGGCTGTATGCAAATAAAGTTAAAGGCATGACAATGTCCAGCAAGATTGTGATAGACTAAATGGGATCACTGAATTGGTTCCCATAACTTTGCATACGGCTCACAGGTAGAGTTGCACCATCTTCCATGACTTGGTTACAGTGAAGTTATAGATAGTTGCAAAGAGTGAAAATTGGAAGTAAAGAATTGGTTGTATCATAAGTGCAGAGTTCTGTTGTAATTGGACATTGTTGGTGAATGCTTGTCAATTGTGTGGTGGTCCTGGAGACAAAGTACACACCATTTAACTTTTTACACAATTGGCATGAGAGTTTCATGAACTAAATTTGTATTTATTTAACGTGAAAACTGCTAGAGTTAGAAACTTCTACTACATTAAATAACATGCCTTATGACTGGTAGAAATATGGGCATCACTGTTAGCAGTAGTGTGAAAGAAGATTCTTTACTTTATAAATTAGTTTGAAAGATGGTTTGCCTCAAGCCTTTAAAGTTTGTACTCTTGGGGGCTAATGGAGGCTGGATTAAGATTGTCAGGATAAAAACTTGTGTGGGGCTGAAAAATGGAGGAATCTTGAGTGGAGGAAAGATTAGGTGGCCACCTTCCAAAAAATTGTTTGGTGTTGATGGAAATCTGCACTTGGGTTTTGACTGATTACTTTTCTCACTCAATGAGGGGTGCCAAGCCACTTTTGCTGTTAAGCTTTCGGAAGGTGGCCTTTAAATTTGTGCTGTATATTATAGCATTATTGATTAAATTGGTTGAGTTGGATGAGAATTAATGTTGATAAATTCATTGCCATTTTGTTGAATGAACTTACGGATTCGTATATATATATATTTTTTTTTTGTAGTTCAGCTTTTTGAGTCCTGAGTTAGGAAATGCAAATGAATTTGGTTAAACTAAGGTAGCCAGGAATTCTTGATTATATTTTTAATTTGCTGCCTAAAGAAATTATGGATGTATGTATTTTACCAAATCGAGTTTATAAATTTTCCAGAAAGAATAACTTATTTTTATTATACCCAATGTTTTTGTACTTGGTAGAATTTAAGGCGGTTTGTTTTAATTTAGTAGATTGTTATTTTCACCTAATTAGAGCTAAATTCCTACACTGTTCTTGTACACACAACCTAACCAGGGTACTGTGGAAGACCTTTCATTAGTAAATTTAGTTTTAGTGGAGTGAAATTTGACGGATCTGTGCTGAGTCAACCTGACTTTGTAGGTTTGGCTGGTATTGCAAAGGTCTTGAGCTAGCTTCGTGAAGTAAACTGGAAATACTGTTCTTCAGGTATACAATTATCTTTGTCCTGCAGATGCATTGACCCAAAAGAGTAGAGATCAATCCTCCTGGCACCATGTACTGCCATGTTCCAGTTTGCCACACCCAGGTGACTCGGGGGTGAGGAATGTACTGTATGTCCTGGACGGGAGCTTTTGAGTTCTAGTGTTTCCCTAACCATTGGATGAAATGGTGAATACATTTTGTCTGAGTGTCAGATTGCCAGCATTTATAGGTCACTGAATTTGGATATTGACCTTCCCTTTATATTGTACTGTGAGTTTGCTGTTGAGCTTGCAAAACCCTTTGTTCAATAATTAATGGAATACTTATTCAGAGTACGGTAAATGCCCACAGGATTGGAAGGCAGGTTATGTTAATCCAATACCTTAAGTTTCAAAACCCCAGTCCCTTGATCAATTGAGACCCATTGCCATAACCCCCCTCCTTAGCCAGTAATGTGAAAACTTTGTGTTTGACTGTGTTTTAGCCAACATATCAAATTTAATTTACCCACAACAATTTGGAAATATGAAGTCATCATCAACCACCTATTGTCTTATAAGCCTGCTAGACTTTATATACAGTAACCTGGAAAAAAAAGAAAGACCTCGGTTGCCCTTTCATTCATAGATTTTGGATAGTCTTGATCTTGATATTGGAGTGGAGCCCAATCTAGTGGCATGGCTGGCAAACTTCTTGAGACATCTCGTGTGGTGTGCTCCATGTGACCAAGATGGGACCCCTGTGCTTCATCCTAACCAATGACTTCTTCACTGACAATTTTTTGCTGGAAACGTGTAGATGACTTAACTGTTGGGACAGTCATCAATAACTTGTCACCTGACCAACCTCCAGACATGGACCAACGACGTCTACATCAATCACGGTAAGACGGTACTGATGCAATTTCACACGGCTACCACACCACTACCACCAGTGATAACACTAGGACAGCACCAACTACAAGTAGTGGACACCACCAAACTATTAGGTGTCATGCTGGATGACAAACTGAACTGGAAAAGTCATTTCAGCACCATCATCCAGTCAGCCACATACCGCCTGTACATACTAAAAGACGACTGAAGTCCCTAGGCACACCCACCATTCCCAAACCCTGTCACTACAACCTACTCAAATCCATCAGAGCTAGGACAGACAGATATGAAAATAGTCTCATCCCCACAATAGTGTCTATATTAAACCAAAGGCACATGTAAATATTTGTACTATGTCCATGTGTGAGTGAACATGCGTGATTGTAATTGTGTTGGTTTGTGTGAATGAATATTATGTGCGTATGTGCGAGAACGTATTTGTGTATGTCTGTTCATATATGTATCTATAAAGTATCACCTATTTGCATCACCATTTTACAATGTATATTTTAACTTCAGCCCTTGGCTGCCTGTACTAAATAAACCTTTTATTATTATGTATTATTGTTATTATATCATATATAGTAACTTTTGTTTAATTTATATTTTACAGTATATGACACATACAGTAAAGTAAATTTTAAGTATATGAATAATAATATTTGATATCGAAAGCATGTTATACTGAAAGAAATGTAATGGTGTTTCAGTAAGCTGTGTTTAGCCATAAATTGTTTTCATGATACTTTTAACAAGGTTGTGCTAATTGTGTAATAATTTTGCTTTATTAGAACTCAACAAAAACGAGGTCGTCTCTAGGCACAGTTGATAGGGTTTGAATAGTACGCCTAAGATCCAATTTTTTTACTTGAAAGAATACCACGAATACTATCATAATTACTTCAATTGGTTTAAAACTTTAGATCATTATGAATATTAGATATGTAAAGCATGTTATAATGAAGGAATTAATAATTTTTCTGTAAGCTGTGTTTCACAAAATGTCATGATGCGAGTCATCCTGGTTTTACTCTTTGAATGTTAGCCCTATATCATCTTACAGTATATTAAAACCATACACATACACATAGTCACATAGTGGATATATCGGCCTACGAAGGTTTACTATACCCAGGGGGGCTGACTTTATTATCTGTGAATACTAGCCATTCCCCACAGAGCTAGAATAAATATTGTTATAGGATCTGGTCACTTTCTAGGGGATTTGACGAGATCTGCCCACATGGATTATAAATCCACGTGGCCCCCAAACTCCCTGGTCCAGTAAACTCTGGTCCCATTTTCCTGGGATTTGCTTCGATAGCCCAGGGTCATAAAGCCAGCTCCACCATTATTATAATTAAGTTGCTTTCTCACTGCAACCCGAGTGTTTCGGGGATCTGTGGGGCAGGAGGCCATTCTGCCCCGGGATAACATTTACCAACAACAACTGTACACCCTAATCTCTCCGCTACAGATAATACCAAACTCTCCTTCCGGGTCCTTGGAGTCAAGTGTGAGAAATTTCATATTAGACCCTCTACTGCATAGGTCTAAACTGCCAAGAAAGTAAAGCTTTGAAAGATTTTTATCATCAGAAGCATGTACAGTACAGTACACTGCTTAACTAACCCACTAACATCTTGTACAGTACACCTACAAATCGTTGGTGAGTTTTTATAGACAGCAAACCTCTACCAAGGATGAGTGTCCATTAACTTCTTATAATTTATACAGTATTACAAAGAGCTTCTTCCTCAAAAAGTTGTGAATATCTATGGGCAGTCTCAACAATATTTTTTTACCAGTACAGTGTGTGTTTCGTGTCTAATAATGGTGTACACAAGGTACTATAGAGTATAGAACATGAGGGGTTCTGTAAGTGAGCGGCACAAATCATGATATAACCCGGGAATAAACTAGCTGTTTTTCAGTATGTGTGAGGTGTCTTCAATGTTTGGTATGAGACTTGCTCCGATAATTTTTTATTATTACCTTGTGTACGACCATAGTCATTTGCTATTCCTAACCTCCCCTCTCCTCTCCTCACCCCACCTTTGTGGTACGAGAGGGCGAGTGACAGTGGTGGAGGTCAAGGCAGGACGTGGTCAAGGTCACCATATATTGACTAACTTCTCGACTCCTCGCTAACATCCGGCCTTCTCTGCCTCCATTTCCTTCTCATCAACCACCACTTCCATTTCTTCCTCGTGGTTATGGTTTTGTAGTCGAGTTGTGGTCTTCATATAGTTATTTAGGGGATAGTTGACAGAACTAAGCAGAAAAGGGCAGTAAAAAAAGAATAGTCAAAAGACCAGGGTAGTAATAGGAGTACAATATAGTCAAGAGCAGGGTAGTCGGAAAAGCGCAAGATTAGTCAGTCGAGTGAGAGGTCTGTCTAGTTGTGATGTGGTAGTGACATTGGGCGTGATGCCAAAACACACCTTCAACGGACTCAATATACCCGTGTGTGTGTGTGTGTGTGCCCGTCCATGTGTGTGTGCGTGCGTGCCTGCTTCCGCCTTTGCCTGTCACCTGTCCAACATTAACGTAATCAAGGACAGGTAGGTGTGCATGCATTTCTTTTTCAGTATTTCTTTTACATCCTCAAGTCCTGATTTATTTTAGCAATATTGTGTGCTCAAGGACCTTATGCCAAATAATAGAAAATAATTAAATAAATAGATAAAGGTTGCGATGTGAGTGCTAACGATGGCTGCAACGACTGCTACAGAAATACGATATTTTATTCATCCATCATACTTTCCACATTACGTTAATATTCTGAGTGGGGCAAGAGATATACTGTACATGCTTTTTTTCAATATGGTTATTATATTATAATTTAATATTATTTTTGACGAAACAAACTCATGATTATAACTGCATCATCGCAAGTTGCATTTACTCCCCCCCCCCCTTCTCCCCCTCGGTAAAAGTGGCTACGAATACCTCTCCAGTATGTATCTCTGCTTGTCGTAAAATTCCATTAAAAGGGGCTTTCACTTCTCCAATTGCCCTTTTTTTCATGTCACCTTTTGTGCTTACTTCCATATAGGTGGTGTGTTTCGTGGCAATGTTTGAAGGAATCGCTAACCTCCATTTTTCTGACTACATCACAGGCTCCCTTAATAAGAAAGAAACAGTCAATTGGAATAAAAGAAAGTGAATAGCTCTCAACCCCATAATTATACTGAAAGAAACCGACTTATAAACTAGATTCCTCTCCAGTACAATAGAGTGGTTGAGACAGACATTGTATCTCCCTTTCATCTGCTTGGAAATGTACGAGTGGGGAATGAATAACAGGAGAGGAAAGAATTAACGAAGAATAAGATAAATGATGTTTAGCGAGGAAGTGTGGCTAAAGAATGAGGAAGAGGAAATGGAAAGGTATGTGTGTGTGTGATAGAGGAAGAGGAAGGCAAACATGACTGCAACGTGAGAGTGAAAGAGGGAGAAAGAGAAGAGTCAAGGTTAGAGGCAGAAGAGGTCAACACAGAGAGAGAGAGAGAGAGAGAGAGAGAGACCTGTCCTTGCTATAATGAACGCTACATGTACAGAAGAAAGGTAAATAAAAATATGTGTGTGTGTGTATGTTTATTTTTTAATGGATAGATAAACACAAGCAAGATGTATGATTAGATGGAAACACAGGTAGAACAATAAAGTAAAAAAAAAAAAAATCTAAGGACGATATGATTGAATTCTCCTTCATTGTTCCCTGAGTCACGGCCTGATAAGTATAAAGGCTGTGTGTGTGTGTGTGTGTACAAATCGTGATGTCTTTTTTTTTTCGCCAGCCACAATATAACTAAAGAAGGCTATCTGTGGTTAGAACGAATAGAAAAAACACAGAGGAAAAATGTCAAACTATGTGTTGTCTTTTCGAAGCAGAGAAGAGGTAATGAACTGTGTTTTGTTGTTTCGAAGCAGAGGAGAGATATCAAATTATGTGTTGTCTTTTCGAAGCAGAGGAGATATGCTGAACTTTGTATTGTTGTTTCGAAGCAGAGGAATGATGGTGAACCGTGTTTTGTCTTATTGTGGCTGACTGAGGGACAAAACTTTAATGCACCATAATAACCTACAAGTTGACTAAGTGTTGTAGATACTGTGTGAAATTAGCAATAGTTTTTCATGAGGCACTGTGCATAATTATGGTTTTAGGCAGAAAATTGTAGACTATAAATTATATTGTATACTCATGCATACATAATCTCTATAAATCATGAAATACCAGGGGTCTGATTTTTATAAGGGGAGAGTACAGTGTTGGTAAATCTGGAGCAACTGATTCTTCCAAACGATTCCAAGCAACAACAGGCCACCATTAGTTTTGCTAGTCCTGGTCTTGGTTTCCTGGCATATTTTTGAGTAACCAAGGCGCTCTTATGTACAGTTGGACACAGGAATGGGTGGGACAGCCCAGGTGAAAGATACTTGTCCCATTCGAGTGTCTATTATCAGGTACTTGTTTTTTACTACCATCCTCAATACAGACTTCTGCCCCTGATGTCTCCTATTTGGCACTAAGGAACTTGATATTGGGAGAAATTGACTATCTTTCACTTGGGCTGTACCACCACCCATTCATGTGTCCAACTGTACTGTACGAGCACATCCACCTGCTGAATATTTATTAGTGCTCATGACTGTACCAAATGTATACTATCTCCTTAACACTCGGACATTTTATCTAGGAGAAGTGAAGCTGTGAGTGTCAATAATTTACAATCAACACACAAAATAACAATCATGGAAGTCGTCACTAAGATTTATTGCTGCCAGAACACTGTAATCATGTTTTATGCACCCGTGGAAAAGAAGGAAAACAAATGAGTGTAAGTGCTGTGTGCCGTTGAGAATGAGGAGACGTAATGTGCAGCAGAAGAGTATAATATTTTCTTTATCATCATTGTGTTATTTTCCCTCCTGTTTACCTCACTCGGATGCGTTCTGTGGTGGACTGCGTTATGTTATGGTCTGCTTTGGTACACACAGACACACACACACTCTCTCTCTCTCTCACACACACACACACACACACACATACACACACACACACACTCTCTCTCTCTCTCTCTCTCACACACACACACACACCATCCCCCTCCTTCCTCCCCTCTCCTTTTGATACAATTGCCACATACTGTACACTGGCCTACAGACCTACATAATAAGCACACACACATACACACACACATACACCCTCCTCCCCACACACACATACACACACACACACATGCTCACTCTCTCTCTCTCTCTCTCTCTCTCACAAACACACACACACACACTCTCTCTCACACACACACACTTTCTCTCTCTCTCACAAACACACACACACACATACACACACACTCTCTCTCTCTCTCTCTCTCTCTCTCTCTCTCTCTCTCTCTCGTGTGTATGTGAGAGAGAGTGTGTGTGTGCGTGTGAGTGTGTTTGACTTATGACCTGGACCTCAATTCAGCCATGCATCACGTATTTATTGAAAAGGCAGTGTGACTTAAATATCAAAACGTAGAATGAAGGACAACATGTGAGATACAAAATAGAATACAAAGAACAGCTGATCTATTGTACAGTTGCCCACACATGAAGCTGGTATGGCTCGTTACTTGTGAGGTGTATGGCTACAATAGAAAGGAAAGTGAAAAAAAGATGTAGTTTGTTGACAGGCAGGCAGACAGTAAAATATTATTACTGTCTGCTTGTCAATAACTTATAACTTTTGCTTACTTTCCTTTCTGTTGTAGCTATGTCACAAGTAGCGAGGCGTACCAGATTCATGTGTGGGCAACTGTACAATAGATCAGCTGTTCTTTGTATTCTATTTGTTAGTTAGTATTTGTTAGTTAGTTAATCAGTTAGTTAGTTATTTAGTTATTCAATCAGTCATTCAGTCAGTCAATCAGTTAGTCACTTAGTTAATATGTAAATTTGATAGAGTAGTCAATATGTTAGTCAATTAGTCAGTCAAAATAAAGTGAGAGATATAGAGAGAAAAATAGAGAGAAAGTGAGCAAGACAGTGAAGAAATAAGAGATCAGTAGAGAGAGGTATATAAATGGAAAATGAGAGACACAGAGAAAGAAAGAGAAAATGGGAGATACAGAGATGGTAAATAGAGAAACACAACATGGCAAAGAGAATGAATAATAATGAGAGATTGGAGAAAATGTGAATGATATTAAAAGGGAGAGAAAAGGAATGATAATAATGAGAGGTGGAGAACATGTGAATGATATATAGAAACAGAGAAATTAAGAGAGGAAGAGGATGTGAATGATATGAAAAGGGAGAGAAAAGAATAATAATAATAAGAAGTGGAGGAAGATAAGAATGGTATAAAAAGGGAGAGAAAAGGAATGATAATAATGAGAGGTGGAGGAAGATATGAATGGAAGAGAAAGAAAGGGAAAATAAGAGGTAGAGGAAGATATGAATAGTATATAGAGGAAGAGAAAATAGGAGGTGAAGAGGATGTAAATGGTTTTGTGATTCCGATGAAAAGATGCGATGACCGTGAGAGGCAGCAACCGTATGTCCGTATTGGGAGAGGCAGTGAGGTTGAAGGGGACGACACAAGGGATGGATTTGTTCGGCCCAGGAAGTAAGTGTGTGTGTGTGTGTGTGTAATGGATATACTAAATATGTGTATGTGTGTGTGTGTGCTATGGATATACTAAATGTGTGTGTGTGTGTAGTGAATATACTGAGTGTGTGTGTGGGTGATTGTTGAAGTGTGTGTGGATATGCAATAGATATACTGTGTGTGTGTGTGTGCAGTAAATAATTACATGTGTGAATAAGGGAGTGTGTGTGTGTGTGTGTGTGTGTGTGTGTATGTGTATGTGTGTATGTGAGGGGAAGACGACGAAGGAAGGAAGAAAAGGAGGAGGGCAGACAGGCAGAAAGAAAGTGTAGACACAAACAATGAATAAAAGAAGGAATATATAAAATAAATGATCGAAGAAAGGAAGGAAATCAAAGAGGAAGGAAGAAAACAAGCAATCAATGAGTGAATGAAGGGAGACAGAAAGGAAGGACAGATGTAAACAATGAATGAATGAATGAATGAATGGAAGAAAAGAAGTAAGGCCAGGAGGAAGAAAGTAAACAAACAAACAAACAAACAAACAATGAGTGAATTAATGTTAGTGAGTGAATACAACCCACCAATTATATCCGGGGACACCAAAGCAGGAAGGAAGGAAGGAAGGAAGGAAGGAAGGAACGGAAGGAAGGAAGGAAGAACGGAAGAACGGAAGGAAGGCAGGCAGTCAGGAAGGCAGTCAGGAAGCAAACTGGTGGTGATGGTGGATGTTTTTAGTGGTGTGGGTCCATCCTGAGTCCATCCAGTCTCAAGTACCTATCGACTTTTAAGGGCAGATCCTCGTGTTTTTAGTTTCATTGGAAGGCTACTGTACTGATTCCTCCTAACTCTTATCAGTAAACAACAAATGCCCTCAACGGTACTATATAATACGATACTTTTCAAATTAGATGATCTGTTTTTTTTTTGTGTTTTTTGAGGAACAGTTTGGAGGAATCAGAGACCTTCAAAATAACCAACAAAAGAATCTCCCTTTGAAAGTCGTCGATCTTTTTTATTAATTTATTCTGGTCATATGGAGGGCTTCAGCTGATTCCTCCAAGCCATGACAGGAAACAAAATAATCCCCTCTGTGTTACCAATAGGGGATTTGTTTCTTGGTATAGTTTGGAGGAATCAGCAGCCCTCGAATTATTTACTGTTCCTGTAATGTCTGTTTGTTTCCTGACCTTGGCTAGATGAAATGAAGGAAGTGGTTATTGTTGTTGTTGTTGTTGTTGTTGTTGTTGTTGTTGGTGGTGGTGGTGTTGGTGGTGTTGGTGGGGATTGTGGTTGATGATAGTGGTTGTTGTGGTTGTTCTCGTTGGTGGAGGTGGTGGTGGTAGAGAGGATTGTGGTTGGTAATTTAGAGGATGGTGGTGGTGGTGGTGGTGGGGATTGTGGTGGGGAGGAGGAGGATTGTGGGGATTGTGGTTGGTGGTAGAGGGAATTGTGGTAGCAAGAGATGATGAGGCTTAGAATTAATATGATGAGGAAATCTATGGAAAATTGTAGCATCTGATAGTTAACACACACACACACACACGCACGCATAGATAGACAGTTAACACACACACACACACGCACGCATAGATAGACATAGATAGATAGATATATATTTAGTTAGATAATTTTATTGAACACACACACACAGATAGTCACAGATAAATAGGTAGATAGATGATTTTATTGAGCACACACACACACACACACACAGATCGACACAGATAGATAGATAGATAGATAGATGATTTTATTGATCACACACACACACAGACAAATAAACAGATACACAGATAGATAAATTTATTGAATATACACACACACACACACACACACACACACACACACACACACACACACACACACACTAATCGAAAAGGATAATACCAAGGTGAATGAACAAATGATTCGACAACCAACCAATTAACCTTTTCCAATGCTATCAGTGTCATTACCTTCATTCACTCCATCATCATCCCCTGGCTAACCTCTGGAAATATAAATGAGGAGAAGGACGTATGAATTATAAGGTATAGTCATTCAGGCAATCAAACCCCAGCAATATTAGCCCAGTCATTGTCAACAGGAATAAGTTAAAGGGAAGGACAGCCAGGTGGAATAATGGGAAGAGGAGGAGGAGGAGGAAGTGGGTGTGTGTATGTATGTGTGTGTGTGTGTACGTAAGAGGAGAAAGAGGAGGAGGAAAATGAAGTTTGTGTGTGTGTGTGTGTGTGTGTAAGAGGAGGAGGAAAAGGAAGTTTGTGTGTGTGTGTGTGTGTGTAAGAGGAGGAGGAAAAGGAAGTTTGTGTGTGTGTGTGTGTAAGAGGAGGAGGAGGTGGAGGAAATGTGTGTGTGTGTGACTGTGTGTGTGTGAGATGAGGAAGAGGAGGAGGAGGAGGAAGTGTGTGTGACATGTGTGTGTGTGTCAGAGGAGGAGGAAGAGGAGGAAGTGTGTGTGTGTGTGTATGTAAAAGAGCCAGTGAGTGAGTCAGTCAGCTGTTTGGGTCTAGTTGTAGTACTGTAGTGGTGGTGTAGTGGGTCGGTCTGAAGCATCACAGTTCAGTTGCTCCTGGTGCGTGGTAAGGGAAGGTTGTGTGTCTCTCAGTCCTCGTGTTGTGGTGAGAGGGAGGTGCACGTTGCCACACTCAGATTGGTTATTGTTATCGACTTAAACACACACACACACACAGAACTTTGATACGCAGCACGCTTTTCGCACACACACACACACAGTCACACACACGCACACTACGATTCAACTTACACACTTACACTCATTCATTGTGACACACACATACTTAACACACTCATTGAACACCTACAGCTCGTTCTTTACACACACACACACACACACACACACACACACAAACAAACAAACACACAGAATTTCACACGACACACTGCTTCAGCTCGTGTTGCTCGGAATGAACTTGGAATGAAAAGAATGAAACAATTATGGGTCGAAGCAGTGATTCGCGTTCGTTCAGCCCAGACTATATAACACTCCCTCCCTCACCCCTCCTTCCTTGTGAAGAAAAAGTGAAACAATAATTTTAATATTCCATCGCAGACCATGACATAATTTTAAGCTTGAGATTTGGAGCATGCGGTTTCTGGATGACTCATAGCCTCCATTGCTTCGAGATGTGTGTGTGTATATGTGTGTGTGTCCTCGTGGTGGTTTGGGTGTGTTGTTGTCCGGAAACCGCCTGCTTCAGATCTCATCAGGCTTCGACTCAGGTGGACTAGAGATTTCAGTATATGGTATCCGAGTGAACTGTCTACTGAACACTTGGGAGTCAATAACCAATAATTCTGTCCTGATCAGAGGCACAATAGGAATCTCTATCTACCAAATGAACTTCGACCATCAGTGTTTGTTTCTGGAGGAGTGATAGGAGTGGGATGCGAGATAAGAGATTCGTGTTGAGTCTCGGATCAGAGGATGGAATTATTGACCCTCGGTGCACTAGTTAAACTTATATTAGAAACAAACTATAGTACCATTTCGGAAACATGAATATTTAAGCAATTTTTGTCACCTTGCTGTTATTTTATCGTTGTTTTTGTAAGGTGTATTGATATGGTAGCTTAGCAATGTATAAACGTGTTAATTATATGCTAGCGTAAACATAGTGTGAAATCAGTCGGCCCCTTTTCTTATGTCCAGCTTTCCCACTTTTCCTTGTTTATCGTTGGTGTTTGCTGTCCCTCCTCTCTGTCCTTCTCTTCTTCACTGTCTTCTCTGTGACTTTTATACACGATCTTTTTGGCCAGACACACTAACTCAGTTTTGTTTTTGTTTTTCTATTTTACACCATTTAATTTCCTTATATAATCTTTTACAACATGACCTGAGAACAAAGGCATTATTATTTTAGTTAGCATCCTGGACACATATTCATACATACAACACACACACACACACACACACACACACACACACACACACACACACACACACACACACACACACACACACACACACACACACACACGTATCTTTCAGCAACACATGTACAGTTACTCTCAATAGTCTTGCAACACCCTGACTCTAAAAATGACCTCACCGTTGCTGGGCCTAATATCAATAAGTCCATCAATCCTGCAACAACTTCCTATGCAACGACGATTTAGAAATAATATGCGAAACTTTAGCTCCTATTAGCCTACTCCTTACTCCTCATTACTCCTCATTACTCCTATTCTTTTCTCCTACTCCTTACTCCTCACTACTTATCACCCCTATTCATTACTCTTACTCCTCACCCCTCATTACTCCTATTCTGTTCTCCTACTCCTTACTCCTCACTACTTATCACCCCTATTCTTTACTCACTCCTTACTACTCATTACACCTATTCAATATTCCTACTCCATACTCCTTCTCAATACTTATTCAATATTTATTCTCATTACTCAATATTTCTACTCCTTACTCCTACTCATTATCCCTATTCTTTACTCACTACTCCTCACTGCTCTTACTCATTGCTCTTACTATTCTTACTCACTCATTACTACTCATTTACTCTTACATATTACTCCTTTTCATTACTCTTACTCATTCTCATCACCTCTGTTCACTACACTTACTCCTTCACACTACTCTTACTCACTTACTCCTTCTCATTTACTCCTTACTCGTTCTCATCACCTCTGTTCATTATTCTTACTTCTTTACTCCTTCTTATTTACTCTTTACTCATTCTCATTTACTCCTTACTCCTCATTTACTCCTTACTCCTTCTTATTTACTCATTTACTCCTTCTTATTTACTCCTTACTCCTTCTCATTTACTCCTTACTCCTTCTCATTTACTCATTTACCCCTTCTTATTTACTCCTTACTCCTTCTCATTTACTCCTTACTCCTTCTTATCCCCTCTGTTCATTATTTAGAAGCCACCAGATCTCATACACGATCACAGAGTCCTTTGATGATAATAATAATAATAATAATTTCTAGAGAACGTTAGGAGAGAGTCGTCGAAAGTGTGTCATGAACGTAACCAAATTCCAAAGAGAGAACAAACGAACGTAGGACATGATTTTTTTTTTTTTTTTTTTTTTGACGTTTGCACAACTGAACGTAATTTTAAGGAAGGTGTTGTGAGAGAACGAGGGCTTAGTAGAGTAGATCATTATGTTGACTTCTGCTATGAACGTCACTCGAAGAAGAACGACAGGAGAAGACAGTAGTGTGTGCGGTGTTTGGTGACGGTGAGCTGAACGTAACGTAAGGGGAACGTTGGAAAATGAATTATGCTGTATATAGTAAAAGTTTATGACCGTGTACACTGAACGTAACCTGAACGTAAAGCCTCTACAAGTGTGACTAAATGTGTTAAAAGAACGGCAACAAAAGTGTGACACGTGCTTCTGTTTATCCCCATCTACACTGAACGTAAGTTAAAGGAACGTGTGTGTGTGTGTGTGTGAAAAGTGAAACAATAATCCGAAAAAGTGTGATTTTTGTTTAGAACCATATTTATTGAACGTAAGTGAACGTCGGTGGCGTATAGGAACGTCTGATTTGAACGTAAATTTAGAGGAACGTGTGAAAAGTGAATACTGTACTAAACCATTACTCTATATCTATTGTGCTTAGGAACGCATGCATTGAACGTAAATATCAAGGAACGTGTGAAAAGTGAATACTAAACCCCTTCTTTATATCTACTGTGTTTAGGAACGTATGCAGTGAACGTAACTATAAAAGAACGACGGGTGAAGAACGTGGTGTGTGTATGTGTATGTGTGTCCAGTTACATACAAAAAATAAAAAAGATAAAAGATTGGAACTCAGATTGAAGAAAGAAACGCCAAGATGAGGAACGTAATTGGCATCTTGTCTACCACCGTCCTCACTACACTCCTTCCTTCAACACTCACAGGTGGGTGGGTGTGGATCTCCTTCTCTCATTTACATTTACTCATTCATTTAGTAACCTTATTCATTACATTACTTTATTCATTGATTAACTAAAGTACTCGTTAACTCAATATTTCATTCACTAACTTATTTTTTCACTCATTTTGTCAACCCATTCATTCACTCACTCATTAATTCACTCACTCATTCATTAATCCATTCACTCATTTGTTTACTCACTTACTCACTCATTCACTTAACCATTAACTCAGGCAAATGTAGGAAAGCAACAGAGAATGGAGAGAAAAGAAGAGAAGAGAAGAGAAGAGAAGAGAAGAGAGGGATGGAAGGAGAGTTTAGTAAAGATAGAAAGGGTCAAAGAGAAGAAGGAAGGTCCAGAGAAGGTGGTGAGTGGGATGGGTCAAAGGTCAAAGGTGTGTGTGTCAGCAGGTCATGGCAGAC